>JAFFST010053870.1:169341-179893 GCA_022414735.1 Noturus placidus | reverse complement strand
CTGAGACTGTGTCTGAGTCCCGAACACTAAATGGAAGACTGTTCCATAACTGTGGAGCTCTATGAGTGAAAGTTCTTCCCCCTGTTGTAGCCTATTCGCGGTACAGTCAAATAACCTGCATCTGTGGATCTAAGTGGGCGTGGAGGATCATACAAGATCAAAAGATCGCTTAAATACTGTGGCACAAGACCTTTTATTGCTTTATAGGTTAATAATAGTATTTTAAAATCTATGCAAGATTTAACTGGTAGCCAATGCAGTTTGGATAGGATCGGGGTGATGTGGTCGTATTTCTTGGTTCTAGTTAGAACACTAGCAGCTGCGTTCTGGACTAACTGGAGTTTCTTTATGTTTCTACTGGAACATCCAGACAGTACGGCATTACAATAATCTAGTCTAGAGGTAACGAAAGCATGAATTAATATTTCTGCATCATGCAGTGATAATATATTTCTAATCTTAGAGATATTTCTAAGATGAAAGAAGGCTATCCTAATAATATTATCTACATGAGCATCAAATGATAGACTGGAGTCAATAATCACTCCAAGGTCTTTTACTGCTGCACATGATGAAACAGGAAGTCCATCCAGAGTAACTATGTGATCAGAAATCTTACTCCTAGCTACACGTGATCCTAACAAAAGTATTTCCGTCTTATCAGAATTGAGTAAAATAAAGTTAGTTAGCATCCAACGCCCAATGTCCTTTACACAATCCTCAACTTTATTAAGCTGCTGTCTGTCCTCTGGCTTCGCTGAAACATACAGCTGTGTATCATCAGCATAACAGTGGAAACTAATTCCATGTTTACGAATAATTTGTCCTAGAGGTAGCATATATAAAATAAAAAGTAGTGGGCCTAAGACAGAACCTTGTGGAACACCAAATTTAACCTGGAGAAATCTCCATTTACATCTACGAACTGATAACGCTCGGTAAGATAAGACCTGAGCCAGGAGAGGACTGTTCCCTTAATGCCAACAACATTCTCTAATCTATCAAGGAGAATACTATGATCTATTGTATAAAAAGCTGCACTAAGGTTGAGTAACACAAGTAACGAGACACAACCCTGATCAAAGGCCAGTAGAAGGTTATTTACTACTTTTACTAACGCTGTCTTTGTGCTATGATGAGGTCTAAATCCTGACTGAAAGTGGGTTCTACCTACCTTTTTGCTACATGCAGGACTACATATTGGTTCTGATGTCTGTTTAATGTCATTTAATGTCTGTTTAATGTATTTTCCTTGTTGAATTTCAGTAAACTACCTGGTCTCTGGTCTAGTTTTTCACTGTTACCCCACTCCATCCGAACCTAGAACTGGTCCAGTAGCTCTATAAAGTTGTATCAGAGAATACATTATGGTTCAACTACATTATGGTTTCTATAGAGACAGATTAAACAGGGACTTTATAGCGGACACTCGACATAAAAAGTTAAAATCATGTGTAATTGTATATGCTGAAGTTTCCTGTGAGGAGATGTCTGTTTTGTATTTATGGAAGGAGTTTCCAGTATCAGCACTGATTATCAGTCAGAGGTAAAGATGTGCCTTTAAGATATATTTATTCTATATGTTTTTCTGTCTGTGTTTTTTGACAATTTGTAAATTGCCCTTTATAATTGCACACTTTATCGTACTTTGAACTGTATGTGCTGTATCTGATATACATTATTTCTTTGAAATATATAATCAGAGTAAAGTAAGCAGGCAGTTCAATAATGCTTGTATTGGATTTAAAAATGAATTCCCCAGAGGTACTACACAGAAGAAGAAAGTCTAAAATGCCTTGAAACTCTCCAACACAGAAACACTGACAATTGGGAGTTGGATTCCCACCATGATCCTGTGTGTGCGGTGACCCTGTAGTATAAGAAGTATAGAACATGGATGGATAGCAGTGCTATTTAAAACAGCTCTGTGCAGCGGAGGTTTGGCTTTACAAAAAGTGCACAATCACAGTGACAAGCTGGACTTGTATCAAAAATTAAATTCAGAATGAAACATAAACTTTTTTTATCTGGCCTATTCATAGTTGTTGGGTATTTTTTATGATTTATAGTCATTTTCATCATAAATACTTTACTCTTTGTAGCACTTTGAAATTTGGGGCTCATCATGAAAACATTCTTTGTGTCACAGCTCTGCCAGATCAGAACGCCACTTCCCAAGATGCAACGCTCACCTCTCATGCACGCATGCGCTCACCATCCCCGGAGTTCTGATCACACACACCTGTCATCAATCACACACTCACACGCCTCGTGACACTTTGCATTTTTTATTACTATGTTATTATTATTATTATATGTTATTTATTATGTTTTATTTAAATAAATGTGTGTGTGTGTGTGCATGCTTGCATGTAAAAAAAAATTAAAAATAAAAAAAGTTCTGGGTTTAGTTTTATGTTTACAGGTTTTTCATCCCCCTTTCCAGCTAAAGAAACAGCATAGTTCTTGCTGTGAGAGGTAATTATTTGTTTTGTGGGTTTTTGTTTTTTTGCGCATTCTGTGTCTGCTTTAAGTTCAGTAAGCTGTGAGGTTAAATCTATAATGAGTAACAAGCCTAGCATTAAGAATCACAGTCTATGGCTTGGCTTAGAGAGTACACAGAGAGCAACTGGGCAATGTAACTTTGTATAACTTTGCATTTTCTTGAAGCCTTGCAAATTGAATTGCAAATCAGAGTCTCTGGAATAAGAGAAACGGGAAATGCTCCTGATTGATCCAGTATCTAAAGTGAGTTTGAACTGTGCTGCTTCCTCTGAACCCTCAGAAGGAGGAGATTTACAAACACAATCTGCAAAACTCCTTCCAATTAAAGAGATCCATCTAGCTGAAAAGCCATAACAACACCATATAATGGGAGAGATCGCTTACAGCAATGCTTATTCTGAAGAGGAGTAATTATGAACCTGTAAAGCACTCCAGACTAATAATGTTCTTCCGCATTTGGCACTAAACAGGAAAATACTTTGTTCACTTGAAACTGTGGAAGAAATGAAAGCCCGAATATCCAAACCATTTCATCAAAGTTGGACAGATTGGTGAGGACAAAATGGTCAATTTAAACGGGTATAGTTTGTTCCAAGCCAAAGTGAAACATGAATCATTGCACCACATGGAAGAAAGTCTTTCATGATTGTTTCCATAGATAGCAGCTGTTCCAACAGTTTGAGATTGAAAATGGTTACATGAATGACCCAATGGTTATGAGCAATCATGTAAACCATGGGAAGCTCTTGATAGAGATTACCAACAACAAACTGTGCGCACAAAAGTTTGAAAAGTTGCAATACCTTAGACTTGAGAAGTTCATTAATAAAGATACTGAAGCAAAAAAAAAAAAAAGTTTGAGGTCTACAGACACAACTGGGTTCAACATGAATGTTTTTTTGCCACAAGCAAAAACCAGTCCATACAGGATTTCACAGTTTTTTTTTTGTTTGTTTGTTTTTTTTTATTGTTGTGGCCAAAAATGGTTGATTTTGCTGTGGCTTTTTTTCCCAAATTTGACATGCAAGAGTTTGTTGTGTCTTTTTTTTTCCTAAAGATACTTGATTTGGTGAAATTATAATTGCACAAAATTGTTTTGGACTTGTTTTGCAATTGTTTGTCTTTCTCATTGATCTGCGGTAATTTAGAAAAATTTTAATCCTGCGAATAATGCAGTTTCCTTGATTTTTGCAAACAAGCCTAATGGGACAGATTGGTGGGGACAAAACAGTCCATTTAAGCAGGTACAGTTTGTTCCCAGCCCAAGTGAAACATGAATTATTGCACCACGTGGAACAAATTCCTCAACCATTCAAGTCTTTCATGATTGTTGCCATAGAGAGCAGCTGTTCCAAGAGTCATACAGTATGGCATTGATGGTTCAATCGTTAACGCTCTGGGTTCCTGCTCAGAATGTAAGGGGTTCAAGCTGCCCCTGATGGGCCCTTGAGCTAGGCCCTTAACCCTCAGATAGTTCTTTGCCATGAGGTGCCATGTTGAACTTCCAGTGACAAGTATAAGGGAGTGTGAGGGCGATGACACAAAATTTAAAACACCTGCTTCTCACTCACACCTAAGACCTCGTAACACTAGCAAGTCACATGACCCTTAGGAGGGAAAATGGCTAATTGGGCCCAATTTGGACATTTTCACTAAGTGGTGCACTAACTTTTGTTGCCATGAATGCCAACATGTACTGTGACGTACTGAAGATCATGATCAGTATGCACTTTTCCAGCATGATAATGACCCCAAAACACACCTCCAAGAAAACCACTGCTTTGCTAAAGAAGCTGAGGATGAAGGTGTTCAAGTTTCACAGTTACTCTGAAAAGCGGCATTCAGAACATGCTGCAGTGCTACATCCCAGAGGTGGACAATGTTGAAGAGGTGGTGGATGAAGTGGATGAAATCAACATGAAGGAGTTTTTAGAACTGGAGAAAAAATTAAAACATTCGTAGTCCCAGCTTGTTTTGACAACCTGCAGAGAGACCTGGAGAGCATATCCATAGAGAAAGAGCAAGAACATCGACCAGTGACCATTATACCCAGTTGTAATAGTATACTGATCTCTAAATAATTATTCATCTTATGCGCTCACACTGGCAAAGCATGTCTCCAGACCTAAACCCTATTGAACATCTGTGGGGCATCCTCAAATGAAAGGTGGAGGAGTACAGGGTCTCTAACATCCACCAGCTCTGTGATGTCGTCATAGAGGAGTGGAAGAGGACTCCAGTGGCGACCTGTGAAGCTCTGGTGAACTTCATGCCCAAGAGAGTTAAAATAATGGTGGCCACACAAAATATTGACACTTTGGGCCCAATTTGGACATTTTCACTTAGGGGTGTACTCAATTTTTTTGCCAGTGGTTTAGACATTAATGTCTGTGTGTTGAGTTATTTTGAGGGGACAGCAAATTTACACTGTTACACAAGCTGTACACTCACTACTTTACACTGTAGCAAAGAGTCATTTCTTCAGTGTTGTCACATTAAAAGGTATAATCAAATATTTACAAAAATGTGAGAAGTGTACTCACTTTTGTGAGGTACTGTATATATATATCCATGACTTACACATCCTCTGATGTGGAGGTAGCTCATATAGGCCAGATTAGTGATAGTAGTAAAGAATATAAACAATTCTAATTGACTACAGGGCTGGTCAGGGATCTGTAGGTTGAGTCTGGGAAAATCAGTTTAATACTTGGTCAATAGGTGATGGTTCATTAGCCTCAAATAGCAGAATATTAAATCTGCTGTGAATGTTATCTTAAAACGAACAATGTTTTAAGCGACTCTTCAGTTGCAGTTTGAAATTCAGTGAGATGTTCGGTAGTTCTAGAGAACAAATACACATTAAGTGTGATCACTTGTTGATAGCTCATGAGTATCTGTTGTCTTAGGTTCCTGCCTCAGGGCAAGCAAATATGTGATTTGATTTCTTTAAGCCTGATAGCAGTACAATATTCAGTCCAATTGACAGTCAATGCTTGCATGTCTAATACTGTAGTGAAGGTTGTATTTCATGTAGTTGCAGGCTATAAAGGTGTTACATGTGGTGTGGGAGACTGCAGCGAGACTGTGGGACTTCCTGTCATCTTCAAGATTGTCACATCTGAATCATCCCAGCCCCTGCAGTTTTCACTCCGTGGAAGAGCACAAGTGGTATTTTCATGCACCAAGAGTTCACCGTTCATCGCTGACTCAAGATTTTAACACAAGAGACATTTTACTCTTTCACAGATTCAAATAAAACTAAACAGCTCAAATATTAGTCAGAGACACAATATCAACATGCAATTTCATTTATCTGGTAGTTGACACTAGATGCTTCAATCATTAACTTATTTGTTCAGTTATTCAGTTGGTCTTTCTAGGAATTGTTCAGGGGATTAGATCTAGGCATATACTTCAACTGAATTTCAGCCAGTAGTTTTTCATTTCCAGAAAACCCACTCAGATCAAGATAGGGCTGCATTTACATTGTGGTCCTTAATGCTCATTTCCAATATGTTGACGGATAATTTATTCAGATTTTTTTTTTGTCCCATCTGTTTACACTGTATGGTCAGAAGTATATGGACACCAACACACCCATATGTGGTTCTTCCCCAAACTGTTGTAACAAAGTTCTAAACACACAGTTGTCAAGAATGCCTTTGTATTCTGTAGCATTAAGATTTCCTTTCATTGGAACTTAGAGGCCCAAGCGACAATGCCCCTGTACACAAAGCACACTCATGAACAGGGATTGCAAAGGTTAGAGTGGAAGAGCTCGAGAGCCTTGATCTCAACCCCACTGAACACCTTTGGGATGAACTGGAACACTGGCTGTGAACCATTCCTTTAGTCTCTGACATCTGGGGCAGCTCTGGCTCATGTGGTAGAGCAGGTTGTCCACTAATCGTAGGGTTGGCGGTTCGATTCGGTCTCTCCACATACCGAAGTGTTCTTGGGCAAGACACTGAACCCCAAGTTGCTCCTGATGGCAAGTTAGCGCCTTGAGTGGCAGCTCTGATACCATTGGTGTGTGTGTGTGTGTGTGTGTGTGTGTGTGCGTGTTAATGGGTGAATGAAACACAGTGTAAAGCGCTTTGGATAAAAGCGCTATATAAGTGAATGAGCACAAATCCCCATAGCCATGTACCAAAATCTAGTAAAAAGTCTTCCCAGAGAGAAGCCCATATTAATACCTATGGAAAGATTTGGAAAGATATGGGTGTGATGGTTAGGTGTATATATACGTTTGGGCATATAATGCATACCTAAGGCCTGACCCATATCTGATTCCAGGCATTACATGATTCCCTCAACCAAATGAGCTACAATGAAAACAGCAACTTTTTACTAGTAGCATTAACAAGATTGAACATGATCCCACTGTATAAGAGATTATTTTCAAAGAATTTCTTCCAACTATGTTACGTGGTCATCAAAACTTTATGGGTGCACTGGCAATCATCGCATTACTTTTTTCAATCTCCATCTCCTGAGAAATGTGGTTGAGACTCAATGGTGGAGTGGTGGAATGGAGAAAACACCTTGGGAAAATGACTGTGAAATTTCCAAATGAATAGGGAAACATTTCTTTTTTTTTGTGCAACCATTCTCATAAATGAATTTTGCACTACAATTCACTTTTTGTAACAATGCAACAATATCGGATCTGTGTTAGGAATTCATGAAACAAATCATTTTTGCACAATTTTGTTAAAATATTTTGTACTAGTTGTGTTTTTCTTCAAACATTTTATTTTGAAAGCACCATCTTAATTAGATCATATGGGTGGAATATGCCATTAAGGCTGGATTAATTTTTTGTGATGATAATTTTTTTTGAGAAATATATATATTGTTTTTGGATCAATGGATCAGAAACTTTAAAGAGGATGTAACTTGAGGATTCTATGACCCTTTGGCTCGTGTCAGCGAAAAGGCAGGTGTGTTTGGTTGCTGTTGCATTTTATTTCAACCAATCTTCTTTGTACAGTGAAGTTAGCAATAACTCTATTGCACTTGTATATATTTATAAAGATGGAATTATTCTTGAAAGTTTTTTTTTTAAAAAAAGATCAGTTATTTTAGAAAGATATTTTCAAATGGGATATTGCATTAAGTTCATGCAAATTATTGGTTGCTGTTATGCTTAACATTGATTACATTGTACATAATTTCTAATAGGTGCAGCTAACTGTGAAAGGGTCTACACAGTGAACTATACAGTATGCTTAAATGCAAGGGCGTAACCATGTTATGGACATTGGGGGGGGTCCAAGCGCTTGGACATTGGGGGGGTCCAAGCGCTACACCCCCCCCCCCCCCCGCGCAGCCAAACTTCAAAAATTTAATACTGAAAATTTGTATATTTAGAACATAGGTTTAGGATTACAGTTACTGTTTGAATTCACGTGGTTTCGAAGTGATAGAAGCTCCCACAGCATGGGGAAACTGCTAAAATACATCACCGAACTTGTGTTGAGTATGGGCGAAACCAAGTGTACAATTGGAGGAGGGGGGCATATTTTCCGTAACAAACGTGAATATATTAAAAAAGAATATAAATAAATAGATAAATAAAATAAATAGAATAGATGAAGAAAAGACAGATTCATTAGCAGGGAAATTTAATACGGAACATATAGAGAATATTTTCTCCTGTATATTGGGGGGGTCAGATTGGTATTTCCTCAACATTGGGGGGGTCACGACCCCCCCCCCAAAGAGTGAGTGGTTACGCCCATGCTTAAATGGAACCTACATGTTACTGTTTTTCTTAGATAAAGTGAAGGTCAATTGAGAATAAATAGTAGAAAGAAACAACCTATGATGCAAAGCATGGTTCATCTGCTTATTTATAGCTTGGAGATTTCATACATCAGAATCTAAGAGGAGAGAAGGACAGATGTCAGTCATGATGATAGATGATGTTTGGGTGCTTGGAGGGAGTGACATTGAAGTGTTCCATTGAGATTTATTCAGAGAGAGAGAGAGAGAGAGAGAGAGAGAGAGAGAGAGAGAGAGCATATAGCCCATAGCACTCTCATTTGTTTCATTACTACATACAGTGCTGTGAAAAAGTATTTGCTTTCCAGAGTATCCTGATTTCTTCTGTGTTTGTGAATATCTCATACTAAATTGTTTCAGAAATGAAAACAAAATCCAAGATAAAACAAAGGCAACCTGAGTCAACGCAAAATGCAGTTTTTAAATGATGTCATTTATTGAAGCAAAAATTTATTTTCCCCCATAGTTACTAATTCCCCAAATCTATAAAACTCCATTCATAATGGGGTTCAGCTGGACTACAGTGAGGGAAAAAAGTATTGGATCCCCTGCTGATTTTGTTCGTTGGCCCACTGACAAAGAAATGATCAGTCTATAATTTTAATGGTAGGTTTATTGGAACAGTGAGAGACAGAATAACAACAAAAAAATCCAGAAAAACGCATGTCATAAATTGATTGATGTTATAAATTGATTTGCATTTTAATGAGGGAAATAAGTATTTGACCCCTCTGCAAAACGTGACTTAGTACTTGGTAATGACTTAGTAATTACTTTTCATTTTTAATGTCCTAGCGGAGGGAAGGAGGTTCTCACCCAAGATTTTTGATATGCGTTTGATATGCGTTTTCTGGATTTTTTTGTTGCTATAAAAAAAAAAAAAAAAAAACAATGTTTACAAATTGTGCATTGCATTATGAGTTTTAATTTCTCTTTTTGTTTGCATGTCCAAATATCCAGAACACCTAGTGCCAGTTTAACATGCTGTCTCCAACCGCAGCTGAGTCGACTCAGGATCGTATCACTTTCTCGGTCCAATCGAATTGCGTTAGAGTTGGAACTGGCCACGGAGGTCCTCACTGGAGGGTAATTGCTCTGTTCTTAATTGCCTCACATGAACCTCACCAATTAGGGAAACAAATCAAACACATTAAAAGAACAAATGCAAAGTTTCTGAGTACAGTTTATTGGTTCTTGGTTCCTCCCAACACACAAATTTTGACACACAGGCTGGTGTTTTGAATTAATTTTGGTGTCTAATATGCTCTAAGAGCTAAGATCACAGATTTGTAATTCCTTGGTGCATTCTGGTAATTGGTACATCTCAGTGATAGAAACAATAAAAGGTGAAAACTCACACAGTCACTCAGCCCACACTCAGACTTTCTCCTATATGTCAGATCATAATAGAAGCATCAACCACAGCATGTGTGGGTGAGTTACACTACAAACATCATCTTGTGTAAATGTCAATAGTTGGAGAGTGGATAGTTTTAGTTTCAAATTTCACTCTCTCAAATGTTGCCCGCTAAAATTTCCAGCTGAGCAATTAAAGCCAGACTGATCAAGAGTTTCGCAGGATTCTGCAGGATTTAGCTAATCAAACCTCTCTCATGCTGCTTGTGTGTGAAGTTGTGTTGGATTAAGATGTCAGTATGATGCTCTTGAAGTGGCTCCTCTGTTAGTTCCTCTGGGGAAAGTTTCTGAAGTTACCTGCTGCCCTGAATAACAACAGATAATGTGACATTATCATTAACTTCAACATCAATAACAGCACAGCTCCATTTGTCGCTTTGTCCCCAGAGTCCTCATAAAGAACACCATTGTTTTATATACGTGAATGGGGAGAGAAGCTTCTTTCTCTCTTTCTGTGTTAATTATCATCATACTCTGTATTTAGGGAGGTTGTTACTCCCATCATGCACCAAGACATATGTTCACACAAGCGTGTATCTAGCCTTAGTCTCACAACCAGGGTTGCCAGGTCTACATAACAAAACCAAACAAACCCTCTGAAAATCTTACCCATAATTATGCCAAATATTATTTCAGATTTTTCAAGGTAACATTTCTAGAAAGCAGTAATAAAACCTCTCATACAGTGTTCCTGGGATATGTACATTTACATTTATTCATTTAGCAGACGCTTTTATCCAAAGCGACTTACAAGAGCACACTCATACACCAATGGTAGCAGAGCTTCCATGCAAGGTGCTAGCTTGCCATCGGGGGCAACTTAGGGTTCAGTGTCTTGCCC
>JAFFST010053870.1:149561-161435 GCA_022414735.1 Noturus placidus | reverse complement strand
GTGGAGTCACCCGGGCCGGGATTCGAACCGCCAACCCCACGGTTAGTGGATTAGTGGACAACCCGCTCTACCAACTGAGCCACAGCCACCCATGACACCCTGACATTGGTGTCATGAACACCAGAGACTCTTTGAACACCATGTGTAGTATTGAGTGTTATCACCATACCAAGCAGTTGTACCTTGTTCCTCATATTGATTCGTTTTTTAATCTAGTTACTTGTTCTCGATTCTTGCCTTGCCTCGTTTATGCCTGCTTGTGGATCGCCTGACCCATTGCCTGTTATTTCGACCATGCTATTGTCTCTATTATACAGTATATTATATATCCACGCTAGTGTATTAAATTCTTATCTGTATTTGCATCCGTCCTAATCTTCATTACGTGGAATACATGACAATGATTAGTTAGCATTAACAGGCGGCAGTGGCTCAGTCGGTAGAGCGGGTTGTCCACTAATCCACTAACCGTGGGGTTGGTGGTTCGAATCCCGGCCCGGGTGATCCCATGCCAAAGTGTCCTTGGGCAAGACACTGAACCCTAAGTTGCCCCCAATGGCAAGCTAGCACCTTGCATGGAAGCTCTGCTACCATTGGTGTGTGAGTGTGCACTTGTAAGTCGCTTTGGATAAAAGCGTCTGCTAAATGAATAAATGTAAATGTAAATGTAACAGGCCATGAACTGCAGCAACAACAATGCATTCAATAATACCAGCAACTAATTAAATATTGTTTGATCTATGAATAAAAATCTGTCCCAAAATGAACTAAACTTATTTAACCGGCAAAATTCCTGAGTGAGACTGTATGGTGTGTTCCAATATTTACACCTGCAGTCCTGATTTAGTAACATGCCCTAAATTATGATATTAATTGTATCAAGAATTAGGAATATCTCTTGAATTTGTCACGTGACTTATCCAATTAGGTAGATTATTTCCCAGGGTATTTTGTCTTCTTTGTTTCTCTTTTTCCTCCATTTGTTTTCTGCTTTCCGGAACTCTTGCTCTGCCACTGAATACACACAGGATCTTTATGTACTTATGAGATTATACGAGATTATGGTCTGTTAATTAGCCATCTGTGTGTGTGTGTGTGTGTGTGTGTGTGTGAGTGAGAGAGAGAGAGAGAGAGAGAGAGAGAAAGAGAGAGAGAGTTTTCTTGCTACACTGCAGTGTAAATTACCTAATTAAATGATTTGTGGTATTATTAGAGCCTCCCCTGATGATCAAACATGAAAAAAAATCAAGCACTGTTATTTAATACAATTACAGTAATTCAATACAGTTATTCTCCTGTGAGATTTGTGAGTATGTGTTTGCAGTGGCTTTCACATGGACATCTGAGTTCATCATGATCATGATCAAGTTTGGATTAAAGCATTTATTAAATCTCTTCCCAGCATCAACATGGTCCAGTGACAGAGCGTAATTAAACTGAACTGACCATGTCATTTATAACTTTATTGTTTTTGCCTAAAAACACATGCATACAGGACAATCCAATTACTATAAAGTTGATGTAGTGGTCTGCTGAATAATGTTAGATGAGCCCTCTGGAACATTTATGAGATTTTAGTGATAGGACATTCGTCAGCATAAATATCTGTTCTTTGTGTTTTGTAAATGTAATTCTCTGCATACTTACACTGATCACCCATAACATTAAAACCGCTGACAGGTGACGTGAATAACAATGATTCTCATTATAGTGGTACCTGTCAAAGGGTGGGATATATTAGGAAAGCAAGTGAACAGTCAGTTCTCAAAACTGGTGTGTTGGAAGCAGGAAAATTGGGCGAGCGTAAGGATCTGAGAGACTTTAGAAGGGCCGAATTGTGATGGTTAGATGACTGAGTTAGAGCATCTCCAAAAACAGCAGAACTTGTGGGGTGTTCTCGGTATGCAGTGGTTAGTACCTACCAAAAGTGAGCTAAGGCAGTGGTAACTTTCAGCAGGATAATGCTCCCTGCCACATTGCAAAAAAAGGAATGTGACAAAGAGTTCAAGGTGTTGACTCGGCATCAAATTTCCCAGATCTCAATCTGATTGAGCATCTGTGGGACATGCTGGACAAAGAAGTCAGATCCATGCAGGCTCCATGCAGGTTCGCAACTTACAGGGCTTAAAGGACCTGCTGCTAACATCTTGATGCCAGATACCACAGCACACCCCCAGAGGTGAAATTGAAGACCTATTACATTATTAGGCAGGTGGTTTTTAATTTTATGGCTGATCAGTGTAAAGCTACAACGTTACAGAATTATCAATTCAATAGCATGTGAGAAATAAATCTATCACAAAAGTACAAAGGGTCCAAAAATTCAGGAGCCAGTGGGAATATGTTAGTCTGTTGCCAATATGATTCAGCAGATGAGAACATGTGTAGAGTGTAGAGTTAAACATATGTAGCCCAGGTTAAAATACCTCAGCTAGAAAATGTATATAGTTTGTGTGATGTGTACATGAGCCAACACGTGCTAGAAAGTGTGACAGACTAAGGTGATGAGACAGATAAATGTGCTGTACTCTGATTGGAAGGGATATCCTAACATCCAATCCGAGTTCATTCCCATATAAACGGGTGAGACTTAAACGGTAGGAGAGAGGCAGTTCTTAGACATCGGAGCAGAGAGAGAGACATGTTTTAGGGAGTTCGCAGACAGCAGAGCTCGAGAATGGACGCGTTTCAGACCTTGTAAGAGACCAATTAGTTTTAACCTGTGGTTGACGACCAGTTACCTCTAGTGTTAGACTTTTTGTTATCTACATAGAGAATGTTAAGTTTGTAAATGTTTTCTTTTATATAGTGACTAAAAGTTACTGTTGCAAGAAAAGCTTAGTCATGTGCTAAATGCGGTTAGCAGTTAACCGTTAGCTTACAGCATACACAAGGAGGATATTGAGACTTTAAACAAAGGACAGTTCCTGTGAACCACGACGAAAGATTGTGTTCGTGTCCCGACGGGATATGATACGGGCGTCGTCGTACTGAGCTGAGTTGCTCCGTGTGCGAGCCATTGATGTGGTGCTGCTAGATATCCTCTGGCACTCCAGTTCATCCCACTCCTTCACCATTCTACCCCTGCTCATCTTCGGAAGTCGTGAGTACTCACTTTGCACGTGCAAGTTTCATTTTCTTTCTTTGCTTGTGGAGACAAGTGAAGCGGCCATTTTGTGTTATGGGCCTCACCGCCCCCGAGCAACGTCACAGGCCTGCAACCAGGTTTCTTTTGCTAAATGCAATATGGCTGTGTGTATATGGGTGTGTGTGTTTGTGTTTGAGTGAATGGGGGCCCTAGCATAAAAGTGTAATAGTAAGTTTTGGAGAGTTATCTATTTGTATGATTTAAGTTATTTCAATTTGGTTATATATTGGGTTAAAGGGATTATTTTAAGTAAAGATTTAGTTAAACGAGAATTTGTGTTTTTGTTATAACTGAATTAATTAAATCATTGTTTCTTTTGCTAAAGCATAGTGTGGGTATTTTTGAGTAAGTAAATTCCTGTTATAATACCGTTTAAACAAATAGAGTATTTGAATTACAATACACAGCCAGGAGTATAATTATATATTAACTCTGGTTTATCTAATGGAGGTACCGCCAGTTTAACTTTTCATAGTATAGAGTATAGATTCAAGGTAATTAGCATTTAGATATAGAGTAGACTAATTGATACAGGTAGCAGCGCCAAATTATTACAAACCAGACCCAGGGCCCCGCCCTTAGTGACGTCACACCAGGGAAGGTAAGCGACAGTTGGACCGTCACGCGGGACGGGCGCTACACATATATGTAGTTTAACATTCATTGGTTCATGACTTTTTGGACACCCTGCAAAAAATGAACAGATGATATGGTTGGTTCATCTTTCTCATATAGTGATTATATTACTGTTCAGGATGTGTGACAATCATGTGTCCAATATTATTTCTGTAACTACGTCGACCTGTTTACTACACAAATGAAGTCCTTTAGAAAATTTATTTATTTATTTATTTTGGTGGTGAGGGTGGGAGGCGGGGGTGTTCATAGGCCATATTGGGGACATTGTGTCATGTGACAGAGTCTGAGATGGATGCAAGTGCAGGATAGTTTTTTTTATTAATAAGACACAGATAATCGTTTTCTAATCATGAAGTAAAAAATGTAAAAAGAGTGTGGCCACTCAGGGCTCAGACAGGCAGAACAAAGAAACTCGGGAGGCAGAGGTAGTGCACAGAAGTGTTTTTTTAATTTTTATTTAAATTCTGGTGCAGGTGAGGAGGTGAAGAGGTACTGGGTCTGTGTGAAGGTTGCTGTTTTCCCGGTGTGGGGTGCAATGGACAGGCTGCAGCGACCGTGAGGCGGGACCCAGGAGACTTGGCAGTGCAGCTGGGGACTTTCTTCTCCGTAATCTTCTACATGGTCATCTGAAAACACACACTCTCACACACACACTCTCACACACACACTCTCACACACACACTCTCACACAGACAGAGAAAGAGAGCGAGAAAGAGACAGTCACGTATAATGTGCACGGAGAACAAACCCACCTCGCCGTGTTTGCTGCGCCCTTTTATAGCAGCTGCTATCATGCGCTGCCAGCTGTGTGTTTACAGCCATTTGTGCGCTTGCTGTCCAAAACAACCAGGGTGCTGCATTGGTGCTGTCCTTTCAGCACCCTGCCGGCAGTTGCACTAGGAGCGCGATGTGTGGTGTGTGTGGACTGCAGGCCTGCCATCAAAAGCAACAGGCTGAAAGTCAGGCGATCAGCAAACATATAAACGTGGGCAAATCCAAAAAGCACAGCAACAAAGCAAGATCAAAAAAACAGAATAGCAAGCCGCAATATTCAAAGCTTGGTAGATCATGTAAATGTACACAGAGCATTACTTCGCAACAAGTCTTGGTGAGAGTCTGTGTATATATAGTGTGTGTGATAGGGAACAGGTATGCATGTTTAGAATTCAGATGAGTGATGTGCTGGGGATTGTGGTCTGTGGCGGCCATGTTTGTAGGCCGCGATGTGCTGTGGGAAGTGGAGTGACACATTGTTTCATTAGCTGGCTAATAATAATTTTTATTCATGCAGCTGTTGTTGTTGCCGAATATAGCAACTTGGACATGAGTTGTATTCCAAGAGCAGGGTGAGATGGTGGACACACCTCTTAAGTAATTGAGTGTAAATGCCTTGCTTCAGGGTTTTTCAATGTAATATATCAATATAATCCATATATATAATATATATAATACATATATATAATAATATATCCACTACATCTCTAGTGCACAAGACCATGTTTCCCAATACTAGTAAAAGAAAGACAAATATGCTCATTAAAGTATGATAGTTGTTACGTTACCAGGTGGGAGGCAAGTGCGGGCCGAGATGACAGAAAGGTGAGACACCTGGGGGCAATTTGGCATAATCAACCCTCTGCCTTTATATTTTTAAAAGGTGGTGGTGGTGGTGGGAGGGGGTGAGACAAGGAGGAAACTCAGCCATCAACTTTTCAACATTTACTGTAACTACTAGAGTCAGATACAGTTATCATAATTGTGTTTATCTTTGTGCATCCAGGCCAAAACCTGACATGTCCATATTTCCTTTGAGGTAGGATTGTTACTTATCTGGTTGCTTATGCTTTGTTCTGTTTTGTAACAAAAGGCAACAAGAATAAAAATTTAATTCATGTTTGCTGATCTTTATCTCTATAAACCACAATTTAGTAATGAGGAGCTGAAACAGATGGAGGAGAACAGAAGACAGAGGGAAGGTGACCTGCCGAGGCAAGCAGATGAAGATAGAGCCAGATTGTGAACAGAGGGAGAGTGTTGGTGCAGATGTGGTCATTTCTCTCTGAGTGTCTGTGCTGCAATGAATGAATTCTGATAATGTTCCCATTCGACAAGCTTAATGTGTCAGCTGATGAGACACTGTGTGGCAAAAAAAAGCCCTCATTAGACAGTCCTACAATAATTTGGTGTGAAATGTTATGAGTATGTAAAAGAAGGTGATAAGAGTCCACTGAGTCCACTGGGTTCCACTTGTAAACCGTATTGATGCAGTTTGGGGGAAAAGCAGACATTAAGATCACTCATGTGATGGCTAGTGAATTAGCTTCTGTTTGGGTTTCTGGTCATAATTATGTGCTTATGTGCTGTTCTTCTGAAAAGTGCACCCACACAAATATATTACTTACATAACCACATAACCCCTCTTCCCTCTGAAAAAGTCGTCCCATCTCTGAAAGAATACATCTGGAGTATAATTTACAAACACCTTTGACTGAAGAAGTGTTCTTCTTTTATCACTGAGTTTTGTGTAAACAACTTTTCTGTTATTTTCTTGGTACAGGGAAATGTTAACTCTTTTCCATGTTAATCATGCATACGCTCCATTTTTGATAAGTGTCCACCACCTGCAGTGCGAATATATCCCTCCACTATTTGCACCACTGCATCACCGTCTGAAGGACGTGTCTGTCTACAATACAGGACACAATTGAACCTGTCAATCATGAAAACATCACTTTCAAATCATTTACCTTCTGATAATTTACTTACTCATTTATCTATACAGTATACTTATTACCTACTTACTTCTACAGTATATGTCTATCATTTCATAGCAGAGACTCATTTCAGGATTTACTGCTTGTAGTGATGATATTGTGGGCTCTTAATGACTATCCTAAACCGTGACCCATTTGAGGGTTTTTACAGCTGCAATATGGTGTAAAACATGCAGCCCTAGCAGCACTGCATGTTTTTCCAATGACGCACACTCCAAGAAGGTGGGGACAATTAGCATAAGAAGAAAACATTTAACACTTAAACTTATTCAGCATTTCATGTACTGTGTATTTAATATTTGTGTTTAATGTTGATTTGTATTTAACATTTTGATTTATATTTAACAATTACATTTATATTTAACGCACCCCGTCCAAGGTGTCCCCTGCCTTGTGCCCCAAGTCCCCTGGGAGTGTCTCCAGGCTCCCTGCAAACTCGTGTAGGATAATTGGTACAGAAAATGGATGGGGTTTATATTTAACATTTGCATTTACCATTTACTTTTACAATTATTAGATTTACAGTATATTTAAAAGTATACTGGGTGGCTATATGGGCGGCTGTGGCTCAGTCGGTAGAGCGGGTTGTCCACTAATCGTAGGGTTGGTGGTTCGAATCCCGGCCTGGATGACTCCACATGCCGAAGTGTCCTTGAGCAAGACACTAAACCCTAAGTTGCCCCCGATGGCAAGCTAGCACCTTGCATGGAAGCTCTGCTACCGTGAGTGTGTATGGGTGAATGAGACACAGTGTAAAGTGCTTTGGATAAAAGCGCTATATAAGTGCGCCATTTACCATTTAAAACATAAAACTGTTATTTTACACAAACTACTATATTAATGTACCAGCGTGGCCTCAAAGGTTCAAAAATAGTCAGATAGGAATTAATATTAAACATTTTACACTTGGCAGCCCATAAGTAAAGTCCCAGGTTTAATCCAGAGCTTGGGTTACTGGCTGTATAGAATTTTTTTTCTCCCAGTGTCCACTTTCCCCTTTTTTGTCCATTTTGTCTGGGTTTCTTTCCACCTCCCAAAAACATGCTAGTAGGTGGATTGGAGATGCTAAATTACTATTAGATGTGAATATCTGTGTGCATGCTACCCTATGATGCATCCCATTCCAGGTTTATGTATAAACCTCTCTCTCTCTCTCTCTCTCTCTCTCTCTCACACACACACACACACACACACACACACACACACACACACACACACACACACACTCTTTCTGTTACTCTCTTATTCTATCATACACTGCAGAATTATATTTTAAAACACACTGGTAGCTGCATCTCATCAAAACAATACAACAGAGATTAAGAGAGAGAGAAACTCATGAATCATTGCGGAGGGAGTGAGATGGTCATATTGACGGTTTGAAGCTTCGGATTGTGGTATCTGTTTGATTGAATGATGGTTGAAATGTCAGAAAGTGAGCAAAAATGGCAAGGGCATTTGAAAAGGTAAAGAGGGAAGAGAGAGATAAAACTTGCTCCAAAATAATGTAGGTTTTAAATTGAGAGACTTAATTAGTACCGGGGCAAAAGAGACAGGTAGACAACGAGAACATAGGAAGGGTGTTACTGAGAAATTAACAGATGTGTTGAACAGTAAAGCAGAGGAGAAGGAAAGAAAAGTAAAAGATAATTGCTAATTGAATTGAAAATGATAAATGATGGAAATAGATTTATAATATAAAAGTGAAATACAAAGCAAGGGAGCTTCACAAATTACCTTGTATCTTCACTCGTTGGCCTTTAAATCAGGTAAATTCACCACACAAGACACTGTAAGTGTAGGTACAACATTTGTATGTATAACTGCTGACTAGTCCTCTTCTACCCCATTTATCAGTAGAAGAGGACCGCCATAGGATCACCACTGAAGTAATCTCTGCCTGAAACACTTCACTCATGAGCCACAGCATGCCTGATATGTTTTGTTCATTTTTCCATTCACAAGATTCTTTTTTTTTTTTGCCAGAATTCAGAAACTAGTCTAACACAAACGGCGTGATAACAGTTTTGCACAGAGTGAATGAAGTTCCAAGTTTCTAGCACTGTAGGTTATTTCACAGACTATGATCTGAACAAACCTTCAACTTATTAATCTTCTTTCACTTCTTTAGAACAGCTTTAAACTTTAAACACACCAGTTTAGCTACACTTATTTTTCTACCCAAATGCTGATTTGAGCCTTTTGAGTCATTTAATTGGTTTATTTACTGTGTTTTCTGTAACCCAACCACTGGGTTAATGGCTGGGTCATTTTCAATGACAGTTGAATCAATGACACATCAGCCCAGCTCTTTGGCTCAAATAAACTCAGTGAGGACTGTTTGAATTCATTTCAGGTGGAGGTAGAGGTTTTCACACGGACAGACTGCTAGATTGATTTTGGAGAAACAAGGTTTTTATCAATATATTTATCCATAAAACCATTACTGTACACTAGAAGAAGCAAAAATGTGTGATAACAGTCCAATTTACAAGATACTAAATACACCACTATCTATGTTAGCTTTGGCTTACTGCTGAGAGATGTACTGATGAGCTGCATTTGAGTTACTAATTCACTCCGACTGCCGAGAGGTGGAGCACCACGCCCAGAAAGAGAGAGAGAGAGAGAGGGGGGGGGAGAGAATAGGAACACAGTGGAGAAAATAAAAACATGTAACATGTATTGACTCAAAATATTGACATTTTGGGCCCAATCTGGACATTTTCACTTAGGGGTGTACTCACTTTTGTTGCCAGTGGTTTAGACATTAATGCCTGTGTGTTGTTATTTTGAGGGGACAGCAAATTTACACTGTTACACAAGCTGTACACTCACTACTTTACATTGTAGCAAAGTGTCACTTCTTCAGTGTTGTCACATGAAAAGGTATCATCAAATATTTACAATAATGTGAGGGGTGTACTCACTTTTGTGAGATACTGTATATGTGATACTAAACCTCAAGTAAAGCTAGCACTTCTTCTTCCATTACGTCTCTCTATTCACATGGAGATGTTGAAACTATAGGTTTAAAACAAAACAAACAAAAGGCCTTAAGCCCCCTCACCTCGTCTCCCCTGTTGATTTTAAAGCTTGTAATCCACTGCAAATACAGGAAAATGTGTTACGAATCACACATTAGATGCGGTGGAATAGTCCTGCTTTATCAGAGAAAGCGATCCTCCTCTTTGAATGATCACCTCCATGAAGGCATTAAGTCTGTTTGTGAAGCGCTGTGATAAAATCGTTTAATCTGTAAGGTGCATCTATGCTTATTCTACAAAGTCCCCTTTCTAATGCAGTAGTGCTGAGAATGCAGCTCTGAAGTGTGTAAGGGAAAAATTGCAGCGCCTTTCTGAGTAATCTACTCCAGTAATCCCACGGAAGTTAGTCGAAAAAGTCATAAGAAACTCAATCCACTATGTGAGAGAGAGAAATAACTTTTCACTCAGTGTAATCTCACTTTGATTACTATTAACTCAGTTTAACACTATAGGGCATTGCATCACATTCTCCACTCAAGGGCACCATGGATGGTACATCATAATGTTTTCTCATATGTAGAAGCACCATAGAAGGCATAATCACATTTTTTTCCACTTTCAAGGGCAGCCATTAGGGCACTTCCTTAAGTATTCTTCAGTGTACTGGAATTTCACCTTAGAGGGCACTTGATCATGTTTAATATGTGAATAATAATATCATCTAGTCAGCACTCATAAAAAAGTAAAAGAGTGTATGACCTTACTTATTGCTTGGAGATCATAATGCAAATAATACCGGGTGAAGTTTCTGGTATCGGGTGGAAGTGACCGAAATCGACGACATCGGATGGAATGTGTTTCGCAGTGCTTTTTGTTAAATGACTATTATTTACTTTGCTTTTATGCTACATGTTGTAGTATAACTGTTTGGATTGTGAAAATGTCATTGCAGATATCGGAGAGAACGTGTGCCGTTTGCTGCTGCGCTAACAATCAGGCTAAGCTAAACCAATGGCTGAAATGGGAGTGTTATGAACATAACCACATTTATAGCAGGAATGTACTGTATCTGTCCTCAGTGAAGTTTTCATCATCTACTTAAAGAGGACGAACATAGCTGAAGAATCTAAACTTACAGAGTTTTTGGATGAGTTCTTTATGTGTGATCATTTCACTTAGTTGCATGGTAAGGCTATGAGGGTTAAAATGATGTTCCTGGAGCTTTCAGTATAAAGACAAAGCCTGCATGTGCAGAATTAGTTGTTTTGTTTTAGGTATAAAAAGCACAAACACATATTTAGTGTCTTTTGTTTAAGTGTTTATTTGCAGTACTTGTAAAGAGGTATTTTTACATTTTACTCGTATTACCTCTACTGATAAAATAAATGTACATGCTAGTTGTGTGTGTGTGGTTGTACTACATATTGATAACATTTATGTTCATTTTAAATGTCTGAAGCAATAGATTAAGTGAAATAGCTAAACATGTTAGAGTAGGTTACCTGAGGTCACGTCTTCTCATCATCCGCTCATTCCTCGGTAAAAGGTAGGGAGATGATGAAATTATCCAGCCTGAGCTTTTGAAATGATTATGCTCCTCCATCACGTATTTTACTTAACACCAAATGATTAATACCTTTAGGATAACCACTAACTTCGCCAGTTACAACATGTAACCGGACGTCGCTCCTAGAGTCCATTCAAGGATTCATGGAAAGTAGGAATAAAGTGGATAGTCATCTCCTCTCCGTCCTTTTTAATAACAGAAAATGTGCAGTGAAGCACAGTAGTGACGGAAAGATTGATTCAATTTACTGGCCGATTCATTCCAACTGTTTACATTTCAATGAATCGGGTCTCTAATTTGACTGATTCAATTTAGCATGGGAAAGTGGTTCTGAATAAATAAAATAAAAGATGTAAGGAATAATTGATGACAGGTCATTGAATTATTAGAAAATAATAAATACAGTGGTGTGAAAAAGTGTTTGCCCCCTTCCTCATTTCCTGTTCCTTTGCATGTTTGTCACACTTAAGTGTTTCGGAACATCAAACCAATTTAAACAATAGTCAAGGACAACACAAGTAAACACAAAATGCAATTTGTAAATGAAGGTGTTTATTATTAAAGGTGAAAAAAAATCCAAACCATCATGGCCCTGTGTGAAAAAGTGATTGCCCCCCTAAACCTAATAACTGGTTGGGCCACCCTTAGCAGCAACAACTGCAACCAAGCGTTTGCGATAACGTGCAATGAGGCTTTTACAGCGTCCTGGAGGAATTTTGGCCCACTCATTTTTGCAGAATTGTCCTAATTCAGTTACAT
>JAFFST010053870.1:100249-110576 GCA_022414735.1 Noturus placidus | reverse complement strand
TGGATGAGTCGTCGCTGCGCTCTTGGGGTAATTTTGGGCGGCCGGCCACTCCTGAGAAGGTTCACCACTGTTCCATGTCTTCGCCATTTGTGGATAATGGCTCTCACTGTGGTTCGCTGGATTCCCAAAGCTTTGGAAATGGCTTTATAACCCTTTCCAGACTGATAGATCTCAATTACTTTCTTTCTCAATTGTTCCTGAATTTCTTTGGGTCTCGGCATGATGTGTAGCTTTTAAGGATCTTCTGGTGGACCTTACTGTGTTAAGCAGCTCCTATTTAAGTGATGCCTTGATTGTGAATAGGTGTGGCAATAATCAGGCCTGGGTGTGGCTATAGAAATTGAACTCAGGTGTGGTTATAGTATGTTATAACAAGGGGTGCAATCACTTTTTCACACAGGGCCATGATGGTTTGGATTTTTTTCACCTTTAATAATAAACACCTTCATTTACAAATTGCATTTTGTGTTTACTTGTGTTGTCCTTGACTATTGTTTAAATTGGTTTGATGTTCCGAAACACTTAAGTGTGACAAACATGCAAAGGAACAGGAAATGAGGAAGGGGGCAAGCACTTTTTCACACCACTGTATATGATTTCCTCCAGGTACTCCGGTTTCCTCCCCCAGTCCAAAGACATGAATGGTAGGCTTATTGGCATGTCTGAAGTGTCTGTAGTGTATGAATGTGTATGTAATTGTGCTCTGCGATGGATTGGCACCCTGACCAGGGTGTACCCCACATTGTGCCCTATGATCCCTGGGATAGGCTCCAGGTTCCCTGTGACCCTGAAGAAAAGGACAAGTGGTACAGAAGATGGATGGATGGATTGATATTTCATTTACTGCAGACTTGAGGAGTTTGAGGAGAAAATGTTTACTTGGATAAATGATAAAATATTCATTATTACTAAAGGTAGGGGTAGCTATGAGCTGTCCTTTAGATGACTACAGGAGGATTAGACAGGGTTGTCCAACTATAGTGATTGAGCCACTTTTAATTAATCAGAGGAAAAATAAAAATCATTAGCTTTTAGATTAAATTCACAAAATAACTTTGTAGACAAAAGACTGGTGGATACTTCCTTGAGAGTTATGTCATTTCATTTACATGCAGCCCAAAGGTTCCTATAAAAAGTACTTCTCTACACATCAAGAAATAGTCAAGCTTAGTTTATTAGTTCCCTCTCAGCATTTCCATTTCTCACACCTATACCTGCTTTTATATCTTGGGAAATAAATACTTATCCTAAATGTCACATATGATGCCTGCTCAAGATGTGAAGGCATCTATACATGATAAAATCAAATGTTTGCTGTTTTATATCACTGATTTCTGAGTTCCTACCATATGGCAAATTTGTGGAATCAATGTACATGCACTGCATGCTTACATTATCTTTTGTATCCAATACCATAGAACTCGGACTGCTTAAATACTTAAAACAGGAGGTCAAAAGGAAGTAGTTATTAGATGTAGTACTCTCTAGATGTAGTACTCGCATGACTATGACCTCAACAATGGGCATTTAAAACAGTGGGACAGTTTTGTAAGAAGTTTGTTACAAATATGTTTCTGGTGGATACTATCTGTAGTTATTATAGTGTAGAGTATTTGCTCTATTATCGCAAGTGTTACTTGATTATAGTATTCACCACAACAGAATTATTCAACTTACCATAATAGTGCACATCAGTATATTGACGATATCCAGTTCATACCAGAAGTGTTTCTGAAGTGATTTTAGACGTGTGTATGAAACACAACACACTGAACAGATATGCTTTCATTTTGACCAGAGTTTTACTGATTGCATGTTGTTACAATGTGTCATGTTTCTCATGCACAAAAACATCCCACTTGTCCTGTCGTGTTTTGTTCACATGCCATCTTTAATTTTTGTATCATGCATCTTATATATAGCACCATATTGAAATCACACACTTCAAGATAATAAATTTATTATGAATTATTAAAATAACTATCTGCAATGGGGGGGGGGCACATGGCTTAGTGGTTAGCACATTTGTCTCACCCCTTCCAGGTTGTGGGTTTGATTCCTACCTCTGCCCTGTGTGCGGAGTTTGGATGTTCTCCCAATCCGTTGAGTGTTTTCTCCAGATACTCTGACTGATTGCCCTTTCCTAAATGTCCATAGAAATTGTACCCTGCAATGGACTGATTCCCCATCCAGGATGTCCCCTGCCTCATGCCCTGAGTCCCTAGGATAGACACCAGGCTCCCCATGACCATATGGATCGATGGATCTGCAGTGACCTTGTTGTGTTTTGTAGTGTGTAGTTGTACAGTAACTACTCATATGTACACATGGGTAGCATGCATGTAAGAGTGCTTCCAGTAGGTATCAGCTATTGTCGCATGTTGGTGATTTTTTTGTTGTTATATATGTGTTTACCCGTGGGTAACACTTTAATAAGGACCATAAGTTGCACTTCCATTTGGGTAGTTAATGAAGTTATTGAGCCGAGGGAACACTTAAAAAGCTTCATTTTGTTTTGTACAGTTTTTAGTCCCTTCGTAATTAAGTCGCGTGTCAACTATATGCTTAGATTCAATAGGTTAAGTGGGCATTTTGAACGATTCGAAGGAGCCAGACTTGGAATGCGCATGCTGTTTATTTGCAGTCTCGTAATTCGTCTCATGTTTTTATGTGACCTGCATTTATCATGTAAAAACAAACAGCTAGTTCATTTTGGTTACCGAGGTTAGGGTTCGGGTAGATATTGTATTATTTAGCGGCAGTCATGCACAACTCAGTGGAAATATCCGTCAAATATTACAAATGTGTGTGTGCATGTGTAACAACAAAGGCAAGAGACCCAGGTGCCTAATCTGACATTGTCCTCCAGGCCATGGACATGAACCTCCATTAATATCTCAATGTCAGTATCCTCCTGTCTCACACTCTCCAGCTCTGCTCTTCATCCTCCTTTTCTTCTTTGTGACATTTCTCTGTCTCCTCTCTTCCCTCCTCTCTTCCCCTGTCGCATCTTCTTGTGTTATAAAAGGGCAAAATAATATTTTCTTGGTCTCCTTTCACATAACAAGATTTCTGTTGCTTTTTCTGATCCACATAGTTAACCAGACACGATTATCATTTCATATCCATTATCAGGCCTGTGTTTGGACCTACACACTCACTATTGTATTGGACGCATAAATGTAGTACAAGGTAATAAAAAAAAATAGATGTAAAATGAAATAGAGGAAGAAATAGCTTCTTAATGATCCACTATAAGGTATAACCGATAAAACCATCAGATGTGAAAAGAAACCACATTAAAAAGATTGAAGGCTATAATAATAAACCCTTCATTTCATTAATGCATTCATGTGTGATGTGTTTTAATAGAAATAAATGTGAGCTTGCTATATAGGTATAACAAAAGCATAAAATGAGAGAGAACAAGTTGAACAGGCAAACAAATGAGGAGGTGAGGACCTGAAAGACAGACTGATGAAAGAGCGTGCCTACAAACTACTTCACTCACAGATGTTCTGCAACTTCAAGCACTAATGAAGTCTATATATCTGCTCTCATTAAAGAACTGAAGGCTGTGAATGTGGAGACTTTGTCCTAGATTTGTCTTCCCTGGCAAGAATGTTAGGTTGGTCTTTTGCTGTCATGAGAACCCTGATATGCAGTAGCACTGTATGTCAGCAAAATCTAAAAATATTAACAGTAGAACAGTTCTGCAGTAATTATGAAGTAGGCTAAGAATAACTATAAATATAACAGAAAGAAATAGATATCCAAAGACATGCATTGTAGACTTATTTGTATCTCTAAATTGTCTGTAGTATGTGAATGGGTGTGTAATTGTGCCCGGCACGGGATTGGCACCCCGTCCAGGATGGCTCCTGCTTGTGTTTTGAGTCCCCTGGGATAGGCTCCAGGCTCCCCCATGACCCTGTGTAGGATAAGCTGTGCAGAAAATGGATGGATGGATGGAAATAGAAGGAGAAATTAAAGGAAAACTGTGGTACTAATTGCAAGTTTGAGAATTTGATCATTCTTGTAATGTTGACATTATGGAAGGAAACATTTTCAGTTCCGCTAAATTATGGACTGGCAATATTAATGTGTTTAAGTTATTAGTTTGTTAGGCACACCTACCACAGGGGCGGAGACCCTCATTTGTTTTATCTGTAGTTGCCCGACAAAAAGTAAATTAAGAAAAACAACAACCACTCTGAATTGACTTTCGAAAAAAAAAAGGTTTCATTTGGTATCTAAGTTTAAACATAATGCATTTCATGGTGATACATAGGTTCTTTTTTGATTGCAGTACTTTCCTATCAAATGGTGAGAGCACTATAGTTTAATCTTCGATAAATTTCCCATCTACTTTTGAACAGATTTATTTTGCTCTCATCCAAAATGTGTCCTGCTCAAGCATGGAATTTTCTTGCTCACTAAACTGAATGCATTTAAAATCACACTGCGCCCACATAAATGTGCTTTTCTTGCCTGTGGAAAATACATGCAGAAATCAAGTCTTTTTTTTCAATGAAATAACACTCCCGAAACTGCTCAGCCAACAGAGTTTGTTACAAGAGTAAGAAGAATGGATGTGAGCTTGTGTATACACTTGTGTATCCAAAAGATCTCATTCATTTACCTTTTACCTTTGTGGCTGAGCAAGACAAATCCATGCACAAAAAGGCTAGATTTGTATGCAAGCATAACAAATCTGCGTGAAAGTAAATGAAATTGTACCCTCGCTCTGTCCACCTGCTGTACATCGGTTGAAGCGAGCAAGATCTGGTTGGTGGTAGAACAGTTTTTTACTAAGAGCACTAGGTGTGAAGATAGAAAGATCTAGAGTATTTTGCTAGGCGTTTGATTTCATTTGAAATAAATTAAAGCAGAATGGATGAGTGCTAACCCCATCCATAAACCTAACATCCGAAACACACCACCAGCAGTGACTGAGAAGGTTTATGTGAAATAGAGTGACAGGTGTAATGAACACATACAAGGTGATTCATTTATTCTGTCATACTTTATTATTTTTTTGAATGCTTTTGCAGGACAAACTAGGTGAAAATTAAGAAAGCACAAACTGACCAATCAAAGTATAAATTACTCGAAAGGACAGACAGAAACAAAGTTTAGTGCTTTGTTGAAAAGTTACATCTTTTCAGCATGAATCTTGACTGCAATAATAATAGTTTGCCCCAAACCATTTATTATCTATGTCCTCGATGTTACCTTTCATGCATTGTTCCACACTTATAGACTCATTGCTGAAAAATTGGTAAATATTAGATTTTAGACTCCAATCCAACATCATCACTATGGATCTTACACATTTCTGTACACTTTTCTGTACACAAATTTCAGAACCTGGAAGGTTTCACATATATTTGCACCAGCATCGGAAAAATCACTAAACACCATGAAACGTTCCTCTTACAGGCTTGCCAATCAGGATTGGGAAAAGTTTACAGCTGGTTGCCTTCTATGTCAGTAAAATGTTTTCCTCCTGTTAAAGAGCGTGGACATGTTTAGTGACCAAATGTACAAGACTCTGCAAGGAAACCAATAGCTTTGGCTGGCAAGAATATAACCTTTTATATTCATGCAGACAATTTGAAGTGTGTGAACTGGTATGAATTCCCAAGGGTGAGACTGACTGCTGAAACCCAGTGTTCACTGGAACTAAATCTGTGTTTACGCCATAGGCATGGAAACCAAATTCATTAATAACTTTAACACTATGATGGAATAGAGGAGTGTTTGACAGTCTTTATTTCTGTGATGAACTATAGGTGCCCTCCAATGTATGAGCAAAGAAGGCTGTGAATATTTTTGAAAAACTGTTTAACCTTTTGATCTTGTGTTAAAAAATCACAAAAATGCTCTGCTCTCATGGATATCAAACAATTGCAAGCAAAGCAATTATTGGCACCCCTATGAATTCATCTGACCACAAAATCAAAGTCCTGTCATGGCCATCCCAGTCCCCTGACTTGAAACCCATAGAAAACCTGTGTGGTGAACTGAAGAGGAGAGTCCACTAGCATGGACCTCAAAATGTGAAGGATCTAGAGAGATTCTGTATGGAGGAATGGTCTCAGATCTTTTGCCATGTATTCTCCAACCTCATCAGGCATTATAGAAGAAGACTCAGAGCTGTTATCTTGGCAAAGGGCAGTAACACAAAGTTTTGACTAAAATGGTGCCAATAATTGTTGCACACCTATATTTAACAAAAATCTTTTAGGATAAACCTTTGTTTTGAGAGCAGAGTATTTGTGTGATTTTTTTTTTTTTAAACAAAAGATCAAAAGGTTAAACAATAAGGACACATTTCCACAGTCTTCTTTGCTCATATTTACCAAGTGTGCCAATATTACTTCAGGGCAGTGTAAGTGCTTATATTACAAATATTAGAAATTCATTATCATATCAAGTTTGATTAACTGTGATGGCTTTGGGTGTCATTACAAGCAGACCATAACATATCTCTCAATTCATTGTTGGAATGGTGTTGTTAGATTGTGTTAATATAATTTTAATTCAGACACATTAAACATTTTAAATTAACTCACCTAAACCTCATGTTCAGGTGCTGTTTTTGCCATAGCAGAACTATTGGCTATGGCAGCAGGAAATTGAGTTAATTTGGAATATGCACAGTACAGCTCAGTTATTCTTCTGGCTGCTGAAGTCATCCCTGCCATCATTGCTTAAAGTCCCTATTATTTGGATGGTGGACCATTTTCAGTGGATGTTATGCTCGTACAATATTAACCAACAAGGCAGAATTGCAGGAATTTTTCAAGCACTTTGTGTAACAGATGAACAGACAGACAGGCAGGCAGAGACATATGGGCATTAGTGGATATGTGAGTATTCAGCCTAGCTTTTATAAGCCAAATAAATAACTCTGAAAATACGGTTAGCAATTTAGTAAGATCACTGCCAATTTATTCATTTCCAAACATAACTAAAGGCAGATATTTTTGTTGATTAAGTATGGACCTTTTTCGGCTTTGGGCATTTTAACCTCCATCTGTTAGTTCTGCTGTCCTCGTCTGATCTTCATCACTGTCTCGGTGGGCAAAGCAAAACTTCAAATTGGTTCGAATTGTCTCTCCAGTCACTGATACAGAATAATTAATTTTGCAACTCTGATTGGACTTCCTGTCAATACTCGAGCACATCCTGGTCCCTTAGTTCCAATTACCGTTTAGAGATTGGTTTCAATTGACATGTTTAATAAGAACCTTGTCAACTAAATAGATTTGCAAGGTGTTAAAATTTTGCCATTTAATTGCCCATGGCTAATTAAAAGTTTCGCAGAGTTTTAGGGAGAATTTAAACTAATCAATCCACTCATGTCAAAAACTAAAATTCTTCTCAGTTAAACAGTGACTACTGGGCTAAGGTGCATTGCATAGAGACTTTTGACACACACACACACACACACACACACACACACACTCACACACACACACAAGGGTGAAAAGAACATGTTGCACCTCTTTGTGTGAAAGTGTTGTGTTCTCTACAGACAGCTGTTCTGGTTGTGTTGACAGATCAAGTCTGGATCCATTCAACATTTCTTCCTCAGTTCCTGATATGACACACTCACACACATACCAACATGTAGAAATTATGTCTCTATACTTCCTGTCCACATCCTATCTCCTACCTTTATCTATTTGTCACAGAGGTCCTATAAATTGATTAGGCTTTGAGAGGGGAATGAATTGAAGACCATCAGAGGCACCATGAATATTGCATAATGTTGTAGGGGCTAATTAAAACCCTGTCCCACTTTTAGGAAATCTGCTTGGCTAGGGGTACTTCATTATATTGATGTCTTGTTGGTTTTATTCTCACAATCTTTAGGAACATGTGCCACACATGAGATGAGAGGAGATTAGAGAAGAGAAGTGGTTAAACAACTTAGAAGATTATGCTATAAAAAACTTTCTTGACATTAAATTAATGTATTCAATTCCGTATGTGTAGCCCCAAAACTATAATTAATAAATAATGCCATGGTCTTTTATTATAGAAGCAGATGCTTTTGAAATTAATCTGGGCTTTGTATTCTCCCTACACCATGGGGCAACCTGTTATCTATGTCATTGTGCATTTTCAGTAATAAAGGTACCAAACAATACTTCTCCTTGGGGTGGCACTATCAATTGTACATTCTTTTGCACCTTAAGTATGTACTTTATCTTTTTCCTGGGAAGGTGCATGTGGTCTACCTTTAATTATCTTTTATACCAGTGCCTTATAGGTATATCAGAGGTCCTTTAGGTCCAATTACTGTATGAATTTAAATTGATTTTAATTGCATATTACAATATATTAATATGCTCAGGGAGAGGTACAGTTTGGTAACTTTATTTCTGAGCGTATATATGCTATGCTTCTTTGGTAAGCTTATAACCACTAGAAATAAGAAAAATTCCTTCCAAATGATGGCCTGATTCACCGTATAGTTCTCTACTTACATTTATATAGTGCTTTTTCTAGACACTCCAAGTGCTTTACATAGTATGAGGGTTGTGCAGGGGGAGGGGGGATCTCCTCAACCCCAACTAGTTTGTAGCATCCACCTGGATGATGCAACAGCAGTCTTAGTGAGCCAGAACGAAACACCACACACCAGCTACTGGTGGAGAGGAGAGGAGAGTGATGTAGCCAGCTTAAAGATGGGGATTAATAGGGGGCCATGATAGAGAAGGGCCAATTTCACCAGGACATATCCCTACTCTTTTACCATAAGTGCCTTGGGATTTTTAATAACCACAGAGAGTCAGGACTCTTATCCTAAAGACAGTGCTGTTTTTACAGTATAGTGTCCCCATCATGAAGCCCCACACAGACCACAGACTGAGCACCCCCTGATGACCTCACTAATACCACTTCCAGTAGCAACCTTAATTTTCCCCAGGAGGTCTCCCATCCAGATACAGGCCAGGTTCAACCCTAATTAGCTTCAGTGGGAAAACAGGCGAGAACAGGGAGATATGGCTCTGGCTTGCTAAAATCCAGCCTAGTGCATAGTGAGTGCAGAGGGCTTCACATAAACATGTAAAAACACAGTTTGAATCTTTATCACATTATCTCATGTGATGGAAGGGTGAGGGTCGAGCAGGAGAGGGTGTGCTATCAAATCTAACATTTATTTAGTAATAGTATATCATTTTAATTTAGCATTTCATTTAATTAGTGTGGCCCAAAAATTGGAGCAAGGGACCAAGACAGCACTGGAAATATTAAGCACATATTACAGAAGTGATCAGTGAAGGGAGAACAATACAGGAACAGAAGAGCTTGTTGTGTCTTTCAAAATACAGTAACATCTGCAGTGAGTTTCTGTTTCCTAAATTTCTGCATTCTTCAAAGTAATAAGCGGTGAACTGTCGTTTTCTGTGATCATTTGCTAGGCTACAGCCTGGTTCAAGATGCGTTCAAGTTTATTATACTGTCAAAATAATTAATTCATTAGTTTCTTTGACCACTTAATCCTGGCCCGAATATCTGACAGTTTTGACTTTGCGCAACAACAACAACAACAACAACAACAACAACAACAACAACAACAACAAAACTTGCATTCTATTTAAAAATGTAAAAGATTTGTGTGTCAATGATGGGAGTGGTGTTGCCAAATGACCTACAACTGGAACATATTGTGAGGTAAAATGAGAGGGTTCAGTTCACATGCTCACGCTGCAGCTTCTGCTCTGTTATTTGCTGCTTATTGCTGACTCAGCAACACAAACACACACCATAGAGTGATACATAGAGAGAGAGAGAGAGAGAGAGAAAGAGAGAGAGAGAGAGAGAGAGAGAGAGAGAGAGAGAGATAGAGAGCGAGAGAGAAAGAGAGAGAGAGAGAGAGCGAGAGGGAGAGAGAGTAAGAGAGAGAGGGAGTGAGAGAGAGAGAGAGAGAGAGAGGGATGCTAGTGTTGCATTTTGGTTTTATGATGTAAAAGTGTTTCATCGTTGTTTTTTAACAATTATCTCTGATTTTGCAAGGCTGAAGGAAATTTACAGTGTGTGCATGCATGTGTGTGCGTGCGTTCTTGTGTGTGTGTGTGTGTGTGTGTGTGTGTGTGTGTGCATTACAATACCTAATTATAAGATAATTTAAATGTTTTGATCATGTAGACCCATTATGACAAAATATTCATTGTAATAATTATAGTTATATCTATTGTATTTTCTCCAAATCCAGAGACTGATTCTCATTGGGTTCAGATGTGACTGAAAGTTTTATGAAAGCTGCCTCACAGTAGTCCTCCTCCCAACAACCCCCCCCCCCCCCCCT
>JAFFST010053870.1:87707-100229 GCA_022414735.1 Noturus placidus | reverse complement strand
AGGTGAGAAAGTATACAGAACAATTGTGAAATAGGTTTTATAAGGAATCTGATGATGTGATGTTTTATAAAATGGCCGTAGTGTAATAAACATAAATAATGTTTTTTGGATGGGTCTGTATTGTTATTTTAGTAGATAGTGCAGAACATTATGCAGAAAACCATTGTTTATATGCTTTTGGAAAATTAGGAAATGTTTGAATTAAATGTTCTTTGCCTAGGACTTGTTCATTATTTTCTGTATTAGAACATTTTGTTATGTACTATCTCTTACTCATATCATGTTTTCAGTAGCATCACCGCCTCACAGCTCCAGGGTCCCTGGTTTGATCATGAGCTTGGGTTAATATCTGTATGGAGTTTCTGTGCAAGTTTCCTGTGGTTCTCTGGTTTCCTCACGGCTAACAATTAAATGCCAGTACGTGGATTGGCTAAAATAAAGTGCGTATAGGTGAATGAGCATGTTCATGGTACCATAAACTTCTGAGGATACTCCAAGGGTCCAAAGACCCTGACCAGATTAACGTGGTTGCTGAAAATGTGTGTATCTTTTTTTGTTATTGTTCTTGTTTTCAAATTAATTTAATTTTGACGCTTCATGATTGAATGATAATAAACAGAGTTGGGTATAACATGTTACAATAAGTTAGTAATGTGTTACTGTAGTCTAATGATTTTTTTTTCTGATAATGCAGTAATATAACTTATTATATTTTAAATGTATGTAATTTGATTCCAGTTACTGATGTCAATAATATTATGTTACTTGTGTTACAAACGTATTGTTAAGAAAACAATATTAAGTAAAATGCATTTTTAAAATAAATCACGTTTTGCACTGATGCCAATGGGGGTTGTAGCCCACATATTTTTTTTTTCTTTAGCCCAGAATAATTCTCCACTTGGAGCGGTTTGTCACTACGTAACTGAATGTCAGTAGAAAGACATTAGTGTTGTAATTTTATATCTTCAGTGAACGGCGGTGGGCCCAAACGGACAAGGTTTACAGGAAAATATGTGGAAACACTCGTGTTTAATTGGCTGACAGTCACTAAATTCTGCCAAACGCTACCTTACACAGTCAGTGTGAGGAAATATGGATATATACACTAAAACAGTAACATCCTCTGAAACTAAGCAGGAAAACAAGGTGTGTAAATGTCTCTTTGAGATCCAGTTTATGTGAACATGATCTGAGCAGAGCTGAAGGAAAGATAGCTTAAACCCATAGCTTAGTTGTGCGTCCCCTTGGTTAGCAGCACCAAGCTAGCCTAGTTAGAAAAGTTTTAGATTTTATTGGTCTGGTAGTCCTACAAACAGTGACAACAACAAGGCAAGTGTTATGATAAATACAACTTTTTTTGTAGTGTATTTGTGTCGGTTTGATCAGTTTTGAAAGTAACTTGAAAGTAAAGTACCGTATTTTTCTCACTATAAGACGCACCTAAAAGCCTTAAATTTTCTCAAAAATCGGCCGTGTGCGTAATAATCTGGTGCGCCTTATGTATGGACTGAGTTCCAAAATCTGTAAAAATGTTGTGCGACTTTGGTTGTACCCCGCCTTGTGCCCGATGCTCCCTGGGATAGGCTCCAGGTTCCCCCGTGACCCTGAACAGGAGTAAGCGGTTGAAGATGGATGGATGGATGGATGGATGGATGCACTTTAGTTGGCGTAACAACCGTATGCGCCTTATAACACGTTGCGCCTTATATATTGGTCAAGTACAGAGATAGACCCCGTAATTGAGACTGCGTCTTATAGTGCGGAAAATACGGTAATTAGTAATCTACGTTTTACATGCAGTTATCAATACTGTAATCAGATTACAATTTTTAAGTTTTAATTAGCACTACTTTATGTAGTGGATTATCCTAACTCTAACTTACCCAACACTGATTATAAAGACCGTTTTTCTGACATGCATGATTAGTAATGCTGGCAATGTGGCATTTTAACTCATAAATCAGGTGTACGAGGAAAAGAAGGTAACAAAAAAACACTCTTGCAGTACTTAGACTGACTTATACTTTGATGAAGTTGTTGGTTATGTGTAATAGCAAAAAGTACATGAGCCTAATCAATTCCATTTGTAAATATTATAAAGATCAGCTGACAAATTATGTGGATACAATATACAGATGACAGCAAACAACTTGTCGTATTTGACTTCAATTTTGGAAATTTAGCAAACAGAAATCTCACTGAATTAATCAGCATCGTAAGAGACAGACAGTAATCAGTAGCAATCATGTAGCTCCAGTTAGTCAAATTCCATGACTGCATATATCTCAGGATATGAGATTCGATAAACTGACATGGATGACTCTTGTGTGAGTGAAGTGAAAAATGAGTGAAGTGATAATTAATTTTTCATCATAAATGTCTAATCTTTGATAAGGTGAGTGGTCACACTTGTTTAAATTGTTTTTTTTTATTACATGTCAAATTAAATGCAAATTAAATCATTTTAGACAGTAGAGTGACTGATGATGGCGAATTAATCTGGATGTATTACACACACTTCATTTTTTTTTTATATTCACCACATGGTGTGATATTTTCAAGCTTCAAACAAAACACAGACTCGAGCACTGGTGGAGAATTCAGAATACAATTCACATATTCAAATCACAGAGTGTGTACATATAGCAAAGAATTCATAACTCCTACACACAAGAGAGCTACTTTTACTTACCCAAGAACAAAAAGGTAATTATTTAATGTTTTAGACAATTGCATCCTCCACTCAAGCCAGTGGATCAGTCTTCAGCAATGATCCAAAAGTAGAACTCTAGTAGACGTCCCTAACACAGGACAGTCAAAAAGTACCAAGAACTTTGTTTAATTTTGTTTTATTTTATCTATCAAAAAGCAATTTTTTATTATTATTATTATTATTATTATTATTATTTATTTACATTACAGTACACATTCTTAAGATTGAAGCATAATTTTAGTCATTTGAGAAACATTCCTAGGAAACAGATGGATATTTAAATATCACACACAAATCATTTTCTTCAAACTTCACAACCTTCAAATGGTTGTGATGGAATGGTCTCGGAAAGACAGTCGAATTGTGTTATGGTTAGTTCTGGAAAACTAAAATGACCAAAAATAAATTGGTCAAATAAATTGACCAAAAATGTTATTTTTATTTAAATGTTAGTTTTATTTGAATAAAACGGTCAATCTGCCTAAAGATGTCCACAACCTTGCTAGCTCACAATTTGAACAAGTTCTTGCTTACACACTCTTTACAGATGACAGCAGTTTTAAAATGTTATATGGCCTTATAAAAGGCATTTTAAAACAAGACATTTAGCCAAAAGAACAGAACTGACTGAATGAATCGGCGACTATTTACACACCAATGTTAACATGAACAGAGATCAATCGTGTGAAGAGTCAGTGATGAGGCTCATGTTTAAATGCATGTGTTAAAATGCAAGAACTTCACTTCACAGACATGTGCAAAAGAGAGAAAATCTGTAAATCCTGTAATTTTATAAACTATATATAGTAGAAAATGGCATCCCATCAATAGTGTATTCCTTCCTCATGCGAAGTGTAGGCTCCCGATCCACTGCAATCCTGACCAGGATAAAGTTGTTACAAAATAATGAGAGAGTGAGTGAGATATGGTAGGAAATGTCAAAATGTCACTGTGTGAAGGGTTTTCCAAGGCTGTGTAAAAAAAAAAAGAATTCTAATAAAAAAAGGAGTGACATCACTCCAGGAGGAATGGGAGGACAATACCAATACTTGTTTCTGGAGATTGAGGTTTCCTGGAGTACTCTTTCAGATTGTCACTGCTGATCAACTCAGCATTTCGTCACTCAGCCCAGTTACGTCATTTCCCCATTCTAGAAGCACTTCTGCACATTTTAGCTATATTGTCATGGTGACCAGGGCCCCACTCAAGCAGTAATTTGGACTCTCTGTACTGAGTGGGTAGCCTGTTAACCCTAGGGACCAGACACCCCAATAGTACATTAAGTGCCTCTCAACTGGCATGATTAGGGAACTTGACCTCCTTACTGCAGAGAAAGACAGACTGACTGAGAAAGACAGAGAGGCAGGGAGAGAAGGAGCACCCCCATCTGCAAAAACAAAACCTTAATAAACAACAAAAAGCACAATAACAACAAGCTTGAAATGTGAACTATGAATGGTTATTATTATTATTATTATTATTATTATTATTATTATTATTATTATTATTATTATTATTATAAGATTTAAAAAATGAACAAATTAATTGGCTTTACAACTTACATTCAATTTAGTTTTATTATTGATTTTTGGCCAGACCCTCATCAATATAAACACCAAACAACACAGACTAACATATAAGTCAAATATCTGGAACTCTGTCATTGTGAAACTGCAAGTCAGAACAGTGTTATAAGCTTTAAACAGGGAGTATGCATTGGCTGAGTATCTCCTAACTGTCAGAGGTACAAAGCAGAGACAGGTAGTGAGCAGGTCCAGGCTCAGTGCCCACGGTCTCACCTTTTAAAAAGGCAGGCAGTTAATCAGTTGGCTATCCAGAGAGGAGATACTGTGTATTCACTGCAGCACATGTAATGTCAAGACAGCGATTCATTTCCATCTCAATTTTGAAACATGTAATATACCATGCCAAATCTTCACTGCAAATTCCAAACTCGTTTCTACCAGAGTTTTTCAGAGACCAAGTCCATTGCAGTTCAGTCCTGTGTCATGATATCATCACTACATAGCTATTTGAGTTTGGCTCTTCCTTCCCCTTTGGCTTTGTTATGTAGATTCTTATAGCATTGTTGATTGTGCTATAAGAATTGGCACCAGGACATTAGCAGCAAATCATTTAAGTCCTGTAAGGTGTGAGGTCGGGCCTCCATTGACCGAACTTGTTTGTCCAGCACATTCCACAGATGCTAAAGCAGATTGTGATCTGGGGAATTTGGAGGCCAAGTCAACATCTTCAACTCTTTGTCATGATCCTCAAACAATTCCTGGTTTGGTGAACATGACATTATCCTGCTGAAAGAGGTCACTGCCATTAGGGAATACCGTGGCCATGAAGGGGTGTATATGGTCTGCAACAGTTTTCAGGTAGGTGGTATGTGTCAAAGTAAAATCCAGATGATGTGGTGAGTTGAACCTTCTATCTCAGCTTGTATAACCAGCAGCTATGATGTGAAATGGAGAACTGTATCAAGTGCAGGACAATCACTAACATCTGTAATAACTAACATCTGTAACATCTGTGTAATTTATCTCTCTCTCTCTCTCTCTCTCTCTCTCTCTTAAAATAAATTCACTAAATCTAGCAACAAAGTTGAAAACTGGTCATTGTCTGGACACAGTAGCTGACATATCCCTTCTCCTAGTTCAAACCCAAAAGGGAAGAGAGGAGTCTGAAGTGATTGGTGTTTGCACAAAAATTTGATATAATATAATCAGATAAAGTAAGGTGCCACAGTGCCACTGTGGCCACCAAGAGCCACCAAAACAGTTTCAGTGCATCTTGACATGGATTCTACAAGTCTCTGGAACTGTACTGTTCTTCCAAAAGGTTTTCCCTCATTTGGTGTTTTGATGACGAGAGTGCTAACAGATCACTCCAAAATCTCCCAATTGGGTTGACGTCTGGTGACTCTGAAGGACATAGCATAAGATTTAAGTCTCATTTCCTAGTTTAAATACTCTTTGCCCAACCGAGTATTCACTCATTGTCACTGCCATTCATATATTAGTAGTTACCCATTACAGTAAGGAATGATATGGACTATGGGCTAAATACCAGACAAAGAAAAACCAAGAGGGTCAAAACACATTTGTCAAATATGGAAAGACATGGAAGTGATTGAAGAACCTTAAAAGCATGTTCTACAGTATTTGGCTCAGCCTGCTTCTTCGCCTGGTAATGTAAAAACAAGTAAATTGTACATTAATCCAGCCAGAGCTTGTGTGCAACACAGGGTCAAGTTGGTGATGGAGTACACCATCAGCCAAGCATTTATAATGACATTTAATATAACTTAAGCACAAAGAAATAACCTGCCAAAAAGCAGAAAGGTCAAGCACGGTCTTTCAAACAGAGTCTGTGAAGCACAGAATCAGTCGACCAAATTATTACAGACTTATTATGTTCAGCTTCCTAGCATTAAAAAAACCCCCCCAAAAAAATAATGGATTAACGTGTAAGTGTACTGCACCTCAGAGCGGAATCATGTGACTTCTGCTGGAGGTGGAAATGTCACTTCCAGCCCCCTTGTAACAGAATTAACCAATGGCTCAGAAAAGCCATTAAGAATAACATTATAGACACTGCTGCCAGTTCAAAACTTAAACTAAATGAAATACAGCAACTATTTCCATTTCCTAAGGAAACAAGGAAAGAAATCGGTCATGAATGGTCATGCTCCTTCGGTTTTCAGCAGAATGTCATAAAAATATGCAAATAAAGATTCAGTTACCCTTCTTATCTCATTACTTTGGTGCAAAACATCTTTACTAAAAGCACAACATTAACTTCTACATTTTTAGAGAAATATTTGAAATGGGATTTATTAGTATAATAATACAGTCCCGTCTATTAGTTGGTAACTCTGCTAGTTTTCTCTTATTTCCGCTCCCTTCATTTATCTCTTCATTGAGTGGGACTGGTTCATGGTTCAGGCTGGCCCATCCCGAATGCAGAAGGCTTCAAAAGGGTGATTTAGACACATTTTCTGTGCATATCTTATTTTTGAAAACTACCAATATATGTCATTTTGCTTTTAGCTAAATGAACTTAGCAGATATTGGTGCTTACTAAACCCTGTGTTTTATTTAGGGTTCTTTTTTTTTGCTAAAGCCTGTGTAATTCTCACATATTTATTATAATGTAACACCCAAGCTGGTCAGCTAACACAAAATCAAGTAAGATAGTTTCTGAACTGGGACATATTTATGACAGTTAATATGACAGTTAATGTTAGCTAGGTTCCTCAGTTCTAGTGTTTTATGCTTTCAAGAATATAGTCTTATTCGTTGTTTACTTGACCATTGTATGTCATATTTTACCTTAACTTTTTACATTCTTGCCTTATGTATCTTTCTCACTGGTCTCTGTTATGTTTCCACCTGATGTAAAATGACTGCAGGTGCCAGATTTGATCATCTCTATTGACTGTAGCCTGTTAGACTCATTAGCTATCTAATTGCAATTCAAGGCAAATCAAAACTCTAGCACGTAGGAAGGAGGCCATCAGTTTACTCATCTGAATTAGTATTAATATAATCTTGGTTTACAGTTTGCGAGGGTGTTTGTGCATTTATATGCAAAGCCTGGCTTTGGACAGCTACTTGTAATGTTGTTCGCTCACATTAATCATGAAATAATGTATGAAATATGACCGACCCACTGAGAACTCTCCCGAGCCTTCCTATTACTACTGAAGCATTGATCTCCACTTATCTCCATTCAGGTCCACTCATCATTGTTCTTCTTTAAATCACCTTCACTCATGTTCATTTATCTCCTCTCCGTTCAGACTCATTCATCTCTACTCATCTGAATTAATCTCCACTCATATTCAATAATCTCCTTTTTATCTCCACACTTCTCAATTCATTTCTATTTTCTGCCATTCGTGTCCACTTACCTTCATTAATCTCCACTTATCTCCAATATCCACTCATCTCCATTCATCTGAAATTATCTCCCATAATTTCCTCTCATCCCCATTCAACTTCGCTCATATCAATTGATCTTTGTTTCTATCCAGTCATCACACATCTCCATTTACTTCATCTCATCACCACTAATCCCAGTCAGCTCCATTATTATCTACCCATCTTCAATAATTTCCTTTTATCTCCACTCATCTCCATTTACTGCCATTTATGTCACATATCTCTTTTAATCTCCACTCATCCCCACTCCATCATTGTTTATCTTTTGTCACCTCCATTCAAGTTAACTTGAATCTCCTTGCCATTCATCTTCTCTGATCTCCATTCATCTAAATCATCTCCAATAATTTCCTCTCATCCCCATTCAACTTAACTCATGTCCATTAATCTACATTCCTATCCACTCACCACACATCTCCATTCACCTCCACTCATCACCACTCACCCCAAGTCATCTCTGTTCATCTCCATCCATCCATCCATCCATCCACCCATATTTCATAATCTTTTTTTATGTCCGAACATCTGCACTCGTCTTCATTTTCTGCCATTCGTGTCCACTTACCTCTATTAACCTCCACTCATCTATACATAACCACTCATCTACAGTAATACCCACTCATCTCCACTCCATCACTGTTTCTCTTTAGTCACCTCCATTCATGTTAACTTTTCTCCTCTCCAATTCATCTCCACTAATCTCCATTCAACTTCACTCATTTCCATTTACCTACATTCCTATCCACTCATGACCACACATCTCCATTCACCTCCACTCATCACCACTCACCCTTAGTCATCTCCATCCATTTCCAATAATCTCCATTGATCTCTAATCATCTCCTCTCCATTCATCTGCACTCATATCCAATAATCTCCACTTTTCTCCATTCACCTGCATTCAGCTGCAATCATCCCCTCTCATCTCTATTCTTCTCCACTGATCCCAAGTCATTTCCATTAATCCCAAGGCTTACATTGGTGTAATGTGAAAGAAATGTCAGTCGCACTAGAGCCATGGATGCTTGCACAGTCAGATTTTAGTGAGTGGTTGAGCCATGATGTCAATTCAATAGCTGTCAATGTGCATTTCTATTAAAATCAAGATGGTAGCTTGATAAAAGTCAAATTCCACTGTGTGTATATAGGCCAGAATGAAGGAGATCTTTTCTCTGTCGATTCAAAACTGAACGAGGAGATGTTTGTCTGTGCCAGGATGCTGCACTCACTGTCCTAATTAAAGGAAGACTGACTAGAAGAGGGCAGAAATACTTGATGAAAGACAAAAGGCTGTTTTGAAGCAGTAGATCCCAGTGTGACCCAGTCCTCCTCTCAAGCAGAACTGATAAACAAGCTGGGAATTAAGTAAAAGCTTACTTGTTTTGGGAGAAACCTGATTTACTTTTTTAAAGGGTGGGGAAGGCATATTGCACCACTTTATGTGGTGCAGGCACAACTGAGTCATCCTGCTCTGAGAAACAACTCATTACATCGCACACATAAGATCACCTCCTTTTACACACCTATTACAACAAGCTGAAGTGATGCTCTTTCCTCTCCTTCTTGTTATGGTTATTGAAGAATATGATGCAACAGTATTGATAGATCAAATGATAGATGAGGATGGAGTCTTTGCCAGTGCTGATAATCAGGAGTGACTAATTTGACTCTCTTCTGTAGAGACATGAGGGCATCCCAGATGCTTCTGCAGGACTCAGAGTCTTTTTCACTCCATCAGCATTTACTGATGAAGATAATGATGCACACACATGGATGCCTTCTTTATTTGAACCTTATCTGCTTCCATCCTATTTGGCCTCTGATAACCTGCCTCTTGAGTTGTCCCTTCAGATATTAACCCTAACCCTTACCCTAATGACAAATTGCACACTGATTGAAAGCCAATTGTTGTTCAGTAATGGAGAATCACTTCTAGCTTGTGTGTGTGTGTGTGTGTGTGTGTGTGTGTGTGTATGTGTGTGTGTGTGGTGTGGTGTGGGGAGGGATGGGGTTTCTGAATGTGTGATTGTGTAGCAATTAAGGACATCTAATCTCATTTCAGATATACTCAGATATATGCTTATAATTGTCCACTGTGCATATAAGTGCAGATGTGCTATAATTACAGATTAGAAGAAGCACCACGGCTAAAAGGGACCATTATTTTCATTTATTTTTTACCAGAGAAAAATCTGCATTCATGTGGGAGTGTAACTGAGTCATACACACAATGTGTATATGATTAGAAGTGTGTACATGTGCCTTGGTCTCTGTGCTGTTGTTGGGTTTGACAGGAAGGTGTGTGGTGGGAGGCGATCAACCACAGTGCAAAGATCAAGCAGTAATGAGACATTCATTCTCTCTCTCTCTCTCTCTCTCTCTCTCTCTCTCTCTCTCTCTCTCTCTCTCTCTCTCTCTCTCTCCATCAATGTAGGAATGAGCCACTTTAATTCCAAAGACACTTTATCACATCTCTTCCACTTTAATTCCAAAGACACATCACTATCCACCTCTCTAAAGCTTGTTAAAGACATTTTACCATTAATTAGCCAAAAGTCCACCCACACATCATTCAGCCTGTTTTAGTAGACTGACCTCCAAGTTCCTTCTGTGACTGTTTGGTATTTCATCACCCCTCAGTGAGGCACTTCACTTCTAGCTTTTGTTAACGTGAAACTTTTGATTTCCCTGATGCATTCTGGGAGATATAGTTCTGAAATTGAGCTGTAGTAGTGAAATGAAACATGATAGAATACAATAAAGGTCGATTTACTGTAGGTGTTCTGCTTCAGTCATCAGGAATCGATTTCCAACACCTTATATGAAATGTGCTGCGATGCTCAGTGATGAAAGTGAGATATGCTGTGTTATCTTTTAAAAGGTCCATTATGTAGCATTGCAAATGGCACTTAAAGTAAAGTGGGCATGTTTGTAAAAATGGTCTCAATCTATAACAGACAAGGGCTTTTTTTTACCTTAAAAATGCATCTCTGCCTCTTTTGTCTACCTGCTAATTTCTCTAAAGCAGAGGTGCATACTGACAGCACAAATTAACAGATTTGTGCTAATTGCTTTAATATCTGGTACAGTCATCTTAAAGTTGTCATGGTAACTGTGTATAGAATACCAGCAGCATGTCCTCTTTGGACCCCTCATTAAAAAGTCTCCACTTCCATTCAATCCCCTATTCCTTTACCCTAATATCCCAACATAATATCACTCATAGTATAGTGCTTTATAACATATAATAATCATACGGTTAACTGGGGATGATATTCTGAATTGACCTTTTAGTTTAAATATTTTATATTGATTACTTTCCAGTTTGGTTAATGTTTTACTACTTTTCCCACAATCCATTTTGACTATGCGCTGATAGTGGTGCCAGTGGGATTTAGCTTTGGCTTTGTCTCTACTTAAAAAGAGAGCTTTGAATCAGAATATTATCTTAATCTGAATCGGGCAATTGGATTGCGGCATTTATGTGAATAATTAGAATTTTGCCAAATTCTGATTAATATCAGAATATTGATGTACATGTAAATGTAGTGTCAGAGATTTCCTCAAGTGCAAAGCACTGGAGAGAGCAACGCGCTCAGCAGCCCGAAGCACGACAGCATGCATATTCAGGATATTGACATTGACTTTTGTTTTATGTTACACATGTGTTTTTGTGTTTGTTTCTGTCCTGACTCTGCCCCTGATTTGTTACTGGCTGTCTCCTAATGTGTCTCAGCTGTTTATTATGCTTTACCCTTTAAACCTGATGGTCCAACCCATGAGGCTGTTCACCAGAGCTGACAGGGTGGCCTTCTCAGCCAATCTCCAGACCAAGGCCAGCCAGCAGGGCATCCTCCGCTGCAAAGCTCAAGCCTGAGGTCAATGTGGAAACCTCATCTCCAGAGCTCCAGCATGAGACCCATGAGGGGGTCTCCCCTGCAGAGCTCTAGCTGGAGGTCAAAGTGGCAACCTCATCTCCTGAGACCCAGTATGAGACCCATGAGGGGGTCTCCCCTGCAAAGCTTCAGCCAGAGGTCTAACCAGACCTGATACTGATAGAGGTCAACAAGGTGTTTCAGTTAGAAGTTGATGACCTGACAGGATCAGTTCCAGTTAGAGGTTGATGAACCAATTAGACAGCCAACCAAGTCCTGTTCCTGCCTGAGGCCAACAAGACACCCCATCTAGCCATGTTCTAGTCTGAGGCCGACAAGACGGCCCACCAAGACATTTTTCAGTCAGAGGCAGATGAGACGGCCCATGGAGACATGTTCCAGTCAGAGGCTAATGACACTGCCCACGATGCTCTGCTCACACCTGAGGCCGATGACACGGCCCACCATGCTCTGCTCACGCCTGAGGCCGGCGACATGGCCCAGTATACTGTGCTCACGCCTGAGGCTGATGATGCAACCTCCCAAGCCTTGTTCCCACCTCACGACCCGGCAAGCCTGCCCCAGCCTCATGTCTGATCCTCGGTTCTTTGGGGAACCAGTTATTTCATGGACAATGCCTGCCTTGGGACCTGAAGGACTGTGTGAACATCTTTCCCAGAGGGCCAGGACCACCAGGTGGGGGGAAAGTGTTCTCCAGAAGCGCCCTTGGTGGGGGGATGTACAGTGCCTTGCGAAAGTATTCGGCCCCCTTGAACTGATTGACCTTTTGCCACATTTCAGGCCTCAAACATAACGATATAAAACTGTAATTTGTTTGTGAAGAATCAACAACAGGTGGGACACAATCATGAAATGGAACGAAATTTATTGGATATTTCAAACTTTTTCAACAAATAAAAAACTGAAAAATTGGGCGTGCAAAATTACTCAGCCCCTTTACTTTCAGTGCAGCAAACTC
>JAFFST010053870.1:30606-41239 GCA_022414735.1 Noturus placidus | reverse complement strand
GTGTTAACAATCATTTCTCTCCCTCTCTCCTTCTGCCGAGCTACACATGAGATTATGGAGATGTTGGAGATCCTGGTCCTTTCTGCTCTCAAAAACTTCATGATCGGTCTCGACGGTCCTACTTCTGGATGGAGCTCTCATCTACTCCAAATCCAGACTGCTGGGAAAAAGGCTTCTCTGAGCCAAACAGATTACATTTAAACCAATAATTGTCTCTTTAAGAATGTCTGTTGTTACCCAGATGAGGATGGGTTCCCTTCTGAGTCTGGTTCCTCTCTAGGTTTCTTCCTCTTAAACATCTTAGGGAGTTTTTCCTTGCCATTGTCGCCACTCAGTGTCTTTCTCAGTTTGGGATAATTACTCATTTTTACTGTGTGTGTACTGTGTTTCTAATCCTGTAAAGCTGCTTTGTGACAATGTCTATTGTAAAAAGCGCTATACAAATAAAATTGAATTGAATTGAATTGAATCCATATTGTGCTTAATGTATATCCCCAAAACAGAGTTTCATATGGTCATTGTGTTTTTCTCTGCTTCCTTTCAGTTAGCTACCAATAAATACTTTTAAACCTATTATAGACAAACAAAGACTTCCTTTAGTTTTTAGGATTTTTGTCCCGAAGCAGACAATTGCTTTGTGCATGACTGCAATTAGTGTGGGAGAGAGTGCACTTTGGATGACACACACTTAGACGTCCCACTTAAGACCGTGAACAGTATTAACATGACTGTTTGGGTAATTAGCATTCCATCATTTATGATTAGGTTACTTAATGCTGTTTGAAAAGATGAGCTAGTTGAGAAGAACAAACAGATGGTTCATTAACAGCAGCCAAATGTAGTTTTCAAATTAAAGTTGTAAACAAAATAATTTGTAGACTCTAACATAGTTATACATCTACAATATTAATTGAATATTCAAATGAAGCTTTGTTGCAGAATATGTACGTTTTAGCCATTTAACTTTTTAACCAAACCTATGTTACACAAGAAAAAGAGCACACCGCCTGAAGCCACTACACTGTGAATGTCCCAGACAAGGGCCTAACGGAATTAAACATTTTAATATTTAATGGTGTTGTAGTTAACATGATTTTTTTTTTCTTTGCATACCCCAGCATGTTAGGAAATTGGGGTCAGAGTGCAGGGTTAGCCATGATACATGGCCCCTGGAGCATATAGGGTTAAGGGCCTTGCTCAAGGACCCTACAGTGGCAGCATGGCGGTGACCTTCCAATCAGTAACCCAGAGCCTGGCAGTGCTAGGGCTTGAACCCATGACCTTCCGATCAGTAACCCAGAGCCTTTCCACCAAGCCACCACTGCCCCAGATGTTTCACACCACTTGCATTTTGCACTCAGGTTCAAAAATATTCTGATTTGTCCCAGATTTCAGTATAACCATTATAATAAACAGCTGTATTTGATGTGGCGAGCAGTTACTCAAAGGCATGGAGGATAGCTAAATTACACCATTTAATCATTTCCTTGAGTAATTCAATTCAAGATTACACTTGCCGTTGCACTAGGAGGAGAACAGTCCTGCAGCATTATATGTTAGCAGTGAGACAAGGGCACCAGACAAAGTGCAGTCATACACGTTTCCTGTTTCGAATGGAGATGAAAAGCATTCAAAAGCAGCTGGTGGGAAGTTTTCACACTTGTCTCTAGTCTATGTTTAGTGTGTCTTTAAATACACTCATTTCAGTTTAGCATCTTGCATGGACTTGTAAAACAGGGCCTTATAGAATTCTACCATAAGGCAGGATCCCATGTCAGGCTCTTGGGGAATCGTAGTGTACCGATGTGCCTTTCCCTTTTCAGAAGGTCATAAGTTTAAGAGCCTCAAGAGAGCCCCCCCATGCATTCCATGGTGCTGTGACACACTGCAGAGGCCACGCTATACAAGTAATGTACAGTCAATTGGGACTTTCTACTGTCTAGCTGTCCCTAAAGAAGTATTTTGGGAATTGAGCAGTGCATCAGATTTGAGTGTTTCCATCTAAGGCCTGTGTACTAGTGGCTCTAGCATTTAAGAGTGTTTCTTTGACTGATAGGTTGCAGTCCTTGTGCATGCAGATGTAAGCTGCCTGGGGGATGAAAATCTTTTTGTTCATTTAGGATTGCATATCTGTTTGAGGAGGAAATCACCAAGGTGTTTTAACTACTAACAAAATTAGCACTGGTAAACAAGAATCTTACCAGACAAACAGGACTTTGGCCTGGTTGCTAAATTCTGTGCATTGAGATCGGAATCAGCAGTAGAGGCACACAGTAGTTTGTGAGGTCAGACATAGGTTAGTACAGGTTGTCCGGCTTTGCCTGGAAGAAGCTCGATCAGCAACGAGCTGACTTGGCATCTGCAAAGATGTCCGTATGAGCCTTGTCAAACCTTTCTTGTATTTGGGACATCATTTATATGAGTAGATGCCACTCTCCTGAGTGTATGTTTCCTTGAGGCTAAGTGTGAGCCAACTTAAGGTGCTTACATACAAGCTGAAGAGAGCCATCCAACCTTAATAATTCTGCCTTGATAATTGATCATTTTGATAATGGCAACAACTGAATGGACCACTACACGGCAACACCAGCAAGAAAAATCTGAAGACCAGATAGAATTCAGTCTGATTAATTTTGTGGATTAATTTGTGTCAGGAGAGTGAATGGCCAAATAATAATGTCTCTGGTCATCAGGTAAGACATGGCCACTTAGACAAACAGAGGATGGAGGGTAAACCTTGAACTGGAAGACATGTCCTTGGAAGGCATATTTCAACAAGAATCTTTGTTCTGGGGCATGAGAACATGAAAATAGGCATTGTGCAGTCTCACCAAAATGAACCAGTCCTGTGGATGCATGGAATGAAATATATCCGAAACAATTATGGCATGTGGATAAGCACATGGAAAGAGAAAGGTTCTTTTATTAAATAGTTGAGCCCTCTGTCTAGAATCAGACAATCACCATTCTTTCTCTGAAAGAGAAAGTGTGTTGAGTAGAACCCAATTGGTTTGGGTAAGGTTTTCCTGCACGGATGTACTCTCTGGGACAACTTAGTGGAGGAGGAGTACTCAGGTACTTGCTATGGGCCTAAGTGTGTGACTCTCTGTCGAGATAGATAATTTTATTTGTCCTCAAACAGGAAATTTGTTTCCCCTGTGGGTGCGTAAAAAACATAACACCATACATATTAATCATCAAAACAATCACAGACATAGAGGGGAGAAGGGGACATAGAAAACCATCAGGATCATACAACAAATGCCAGTGCATAAGATGGCATCACAATGGCATTTCACAAATACCTATGTGTTTAACACTCATATAGCCATATGAACAGAATAATTACTGTACCATAGCTGGCCTTTCTGAACATGGATAGTCTATACCTGCGGCCAGAAGGAAAGAGTTTGAAATACTAGGGCTTGCATATGACCCACAGAGCCTTTCTGGTTAATATAAGAACATGAAAATGGCTTATGGCCAGTCTGTTTGGCCATGCTGTGGTTTCCTGACTCTGACACCTGTGCTCTCATGCCACTTTGCTGGAAGCCTTAGAGAAGCGACCCTGGAACAAAGGGCAGACTTTGCACGTTTCATGTACTGTACACAAATCCAGTGAACAAATTCAGCAGAGCTGATTTAAACATGTCTGGCAAATGGACTAGAGCTTCATGTAGTATATATGTGAAGATGTAAATACAAACTAAATACTGGAAGATATTTTCCCCCTCATTCTATGGCTTTTCTACAAGATCTTCCAGATATTGAACATGACACTTAACTGCAAATTACCACCAGTTTCACTGACTTTACTATTAAACCTGTCATATTTTACAAATGAATTGATAATGCATCACATACTCTGATGTATGTGGGTATAAAAAGAACATTCATTCAGCTATGTTCAATTTATCATATTTAAAATTTTTAATAGTCTCAGGAAGGATAATCACTTCAGAAATAAAAATTAATTGAGCTGTTCCAAAAGATTTGGCTGTGAACCATGTTGTCTTGGTATTGCCATATAAAGAATTTGTAATTTGTAATTATACAATCGTCTGTAACAATGCAATGATTGTGAAATTGGAACTGAGTCATTTATTATCCTATTGAATATTCAAAGGTTTAGTCACGTCATCATGAGCTTTTATAAAGCTGAGGCCACAGTTATCAAACCTTCATGGAGTAAGCGTGCTGATCTTTGACTAGGTTTTACTGTTTAGATCCAAATGAATACATGGGCTATTGCTAAAATGTTTGCTAGGTTCTTCACTCAACATAGCGTGCTTACTTTTTGAAATTGCTGAAATGACCAACCATAGAACAATATTTTGCATAATGTGCAGGGGATGCAATTAGGAAAATAGCTCTGTTTTTTTTCTTTTCCATATCCTGCCTGCTAGTCATGCATGCATAGAGTGTTTGGTATTTTGTTTATACAGAATATTGAGAGCCACATTTTCTCAGGTAAAGGCCATTGGACTGATATTGCAACAAGCAATCATCAACCTTTTATCATAGCCCTTCCATGAGATGAACTTATTTTTTCAACAATCCCTAAAACCAGTGTAGGAATGTACTTTTGAAAAAGTACAAGCTCCTCCACGTATTGCAGAGTGTGCTTGATTTAGCGTTAATTTCTGTGAAATTTGCTAAATTACCAAATCCTAGAGGGACTGGGAAACCCTTTTAATGCTAACATGTCAGTGCAGGTTCTTTGATTCAATATATTGTAATTATGTAAAATATAATTCGACTGTCATGTTTATGGGTCACGCTGAAAATGCAGTTCAGTGAAAGAATAGATTTCGGGCTCCCAAGCCTCAAATTCATTTGGCATTTTGGCACAGGTCGATGCTTCATTTTAGTGATGATGGAGCCACAATCAGAGAAATAGCAGTTTAATTCTGCTCTGCTCTTAATTGCTGGCAAAATGAGAAGCAGCACTCGAGGAAGAGCGATGGTTGTCATTGCGATTGGAGTCAGTGTTTGTGTTAACCACAGCTCAAAGGAACACCTGTCTGCTGAGTGCAATCAGTGGTGGACACAGACGGTTTGTGACAGGTCAGCTTGTAAAAACAGCAAATGTCTTGAGAATCTATATTAGATTATCTGGGACGGAATCTAAGGAAGCAGTGAATAACTCTGTCATTTTCACTTCTCTCTTACTTTAGATATAGCCCTCTCTGCATACTGTCATAATCATTTACTAATTCAAATTTCTTCATCTTATTTCAACAGTATAATCAATTATTAGTCTTTCTATAGCTGGTCTCTAGAATAGCTGGAAGTGTGATAATATATAATAAATGTGGATAGTTGACCATGATTAAAAACAGATAAAAGGCTAGACATTCAAGACACAGTGGGGTTCTGTCTTGTTTTTGTCAAAAGGTTTTGTTTAAAATTCTATGCGTGACTGAAGCTTTTGTTCTTGCGTGAGTGAACCTGTGTAGGTTTGTCTGTAAGCACATATAAATGCAATCTTAAATATATACTTGCATAGTTTTTTGCCTTAAAGGATGTTGCGTATACATTTTGATTAAAATGTGTTTGCATGTGTGCTTTGTGAGACCATGTGTATGTGTGCAGGATTGAAAAGGATGATTATTTTTTAAAACAGTCTGTGGACATGATATTCAAGTTGAAGTTGAAATACTTCGATATTTTAATTGAATCCAAGGTCTACAGGTTAAGAGTGTAGTTAGACAGGTGGGAATACTCCAATATTGGCAATTGCACCCAAGTTTATCCATCACCATCATCTATATATGTCTTCCTCACTCTGTACATGTTCCTCTATTCTCTCTCTCTCTCTCTCTTTATATATATATATATATATATATATATATATATATATATATATATATATATATATATAATGTATATACACTCCTGTTAAATTTGCAGTTCTTTTTGATCTAAAAAAAAATGAAGCCAAGATACATCATGACTTATCTTTTTTCCACCTTTAACATGATAAAGTAAGCGACACCAGTTTCATCTGAATGCTGAAGACATGGTCTGCAAAGAGCGTATAAAGCATGTATGAGATCTAATTGTCAAAATGGTATTGATCATGAGAGGGGTACAAAATAATTTTCAAAACATTGGATGTACCATGGAACACAGTGAAGCCCATCATCAAGAGTACAGAAAATGGGACACCACAGTGACGTTTCCAAGAATAGGACATTCCTCCAAATTTACAAGAAGAAAACTTATCTGGAAGGCAGCCAAGAGACCTACAGCAACATTAACAGAAATATAGGAATATCTCACAAGTAGTGTGACAACAATCTCTTCTATTCTTCATGTCTGTGCTATGGGATAGGGTCGATAGATGGAAGCCATTTATCTTTTTTTTTTTTTTTTAAATGCCGAAATCACCCCAAACCATGTGGCAAAATGATTTATGGCCTGATGAGACATTATGGGCATAATTGCAAAATATATTTTTGGTGTAAAAACAAGTCCGCTTATCACACCATACCCATGGAAAAGCATGGTGGTGAGCGCATAAAGCTATGGGGCTGCTTCTCTACAGCTGGGGATAGCTCCAAATACCAATCTATTTTGGCACATATAGGCATATGTTGGCTCAAGATGAAGAAAACATTTCACCTTCCATCATGATAATGACCCAAAAGACAAATCAAAGTCAAAAGAATGGCTTCAGAAGAAGCAGATCAATGTCTTGGAATGGCTCAGTCCAGATCCGAATCCTATCAAAAACCTCTGGAATGACTTGAAGAATGCTCTACATATGAGATCCTCTGTCAATTGGATAACTAGATATGTAGAATTTTTGCAAGGAAGAATGGAATAAAATCAATTTTGATGCATTAAGTTGGTAGACTCTTACTCAAAAGACAGAGCTATATTAGAAGCAAATGGTGTTTTAAGAAAGTATTAGTTGAGGCATGTGCACACTTATGCAACAACAGTATTGTACGTTTTCTTTTACCCTAAAACATTTCTATTTGTTTTTGACTTGAATTTTGTTGGTTGGTAGATAGAATTAAAAGTGGAAAAACATCTGAAATGACTAAATTTGGTTTCATTACATTCGCAAATCCTACAATTTAAAAACTCTTTTTATATCTACTCTTATTGGTGGTTTCTTTCACCAATGGAAGAACATGGGACCCAGCAGTCTGGGATTATAGAATCTGCAACAGTGTTTTTAGATCAATGGTGTCATAACCATACCTTTTTTTTAAAAAAGAATGTGTTTGCAAAAGAGACTAAATACTTATTCCATTGGAAAAAAATCTACATCTGACTGGAAATGGTGCATATCTTGATCACACTAACTGTACGCTTAAAGCATCCAATGAAGTGTAGATAATTACTGTAGATAAGTACTGTAATTATTGAATAATTATACTAGTCTTCAACATTATATATATATATATATATATATATATATATATATATATATATATATATGTGGCACTTACAGTACAGTATATGATATAGTTGTCACATAATCTGTTTTTCTCTTAACTGACCCCTTTCCTTGTCTTATTTTAGTTGTCATTCTCTCCCTGTCTTAATTCCTTTTCATTCCCCTAAATCATCTTTCACAGACTGGAGATTGATCCAATTTCGGCAGTGAAACAGTGAGGAACTGTAAGGAAAAAAGATGAGAAATCATATGATACTGTGAGACTTGTGATTAAATTTTAACCATGTTTGTTCATGAAGCCAGGAAATAAAGTCACCATACGATAATCTATCCGAAACATTTCTCTCTGAATGAGATTGCTTAGTGACTAGGTTTTGGATTTGCCACAGATTTACTGTCATTTATCCCCAAACAGTACCCTCTTCACTGCTAAATGTTTGCTTCTGCAACAAATGTCCTAAAGCAGTCTTGCCAAGCCTTTTATTTGTGCTTTTGTTTCTATTTGTACTCATTATAGTATAATTACAAAAAAAACATGTTCACTAATTAAGGTTGTGTATGAAATATTCAGCAATGTTGTTTGGTTTGGTGAATAATAAAAATACCGATTGTTGTTTCTCAGTAATATGTTCCATTTCTGTGAGCTCTTAGCTTCAATAGATAGCGAGGGAACAACTGTTTATCACTTCTGTGGTGTGATATGATCCAATGCACACCAGCGTTGATTATTTTCCTACAACACATCTAAGTGTTTTATTTCTCTTGTACCACAGCAATTTCTCAACATGTTAGAATTTTATGTACTAAAGAACAACATATTATATATTTAAATGTGTCTATAGTTCCATTTAATGCTATATCGATGCGCCAAGTTAATTCCTGTACTCACTTGTGTTAAAGTAGTTATAAACAGTTGTTCCCTCGCTATCTCTGTCACGTTATCCACGTAATAAAGGTTAGGACAGATGCAAGTGCAGATAAGAGTTTATTTAGAGAGAGACAGGCAGACAACTCCAAAAGATGAGACAATGGCAAGGTCAAGAAACAGGCAATGGGTCAGGCGATTATAAACTGGGCAAGGCTAGAATCAAGAACATGAAACTAAATGAGGAACAAGGTACAACTGCTTGGTATGGTGATAAAACTCATTATTTCACCCAGTCATGGTGTTCAAAAAGTCTCTTATATAGTGTGGAGTGAGTGAGTGTGAGATTGCCAGCAGGTGTTTGTGATTACAATTCCGGAGAAGGTGAACGGGTGTGTGTGGGAAGTGTAGTCCATGGCAGCCAAGTTTGTAGGCTGCAGTGCAGGATGGGAAATGTAGTTACTGGTTTGCTATTGAAGTTAATAAGTCACAGAAATGGAGCATATTACTGAAAAAAACAAATCTCTATGTGAACTTGTTGAAGAGCACGAACACTGGAGACTCCTTACAGAAAAATTCGCTACATCAATGCTCATTTTTCAGAATGTTTAATAATCTGTCTTAGGTTATGTCCATGGTTCAAGGCCACGTGAAGTGCAGCCGACACTAGTGTCAGAGCTGCTGTTAGAGAATATTAATTAACACTTTCTGACCAATCAAGAATTCAAGAGTGATGTGTTATATAAAAACAAATAACTGGTGGTTAAAACCCTGTTGTTGTATTTTTTTAAAGTTTTTTCAATGTAGTTATTGGGGCAGTAGTCATGCACTTTTATCATTCGAGAAAAGACATGATTTATTAGATAAATGTGCTAGTGAAATCCGTAAGAGAAGAGAGAAAAGAAGAATGAATAGAAAGATAGAGGGCGAATATCCTGAAGCGATGGCTCTGGATGAGATTTGATGCTGAAGACTGATTGCATCACTGCTACAGGACTGAGTCTAGTGGCTGTGAAGCTTGAAGCTTGTAGATGGATTATGTACCTGATACTGTTTTTCTCCACCATCCCTACTGCACACGCAATTTGATGACACACTCACATACACACACACACACACACACACACACACACACACACACACACACACACATACATCCCCTGTGTTTAATCATTTTCTTATACACCAAATTCCTCTCTCTCACTGACACACACAATCACACACACAGCAGTGTGAGTAATACACTGAGATGTGTTAACAGCGACTCTCATCCAAGAGGCTCATTCAGCTCACAGCTCTGGTGACATTTAATAGAAAGTCTGTCCCCTTCTAACAGTGTGTGTGTGTGTGTGTGTGTGAGTATTTGTGTACTATATATATATATATATATATATATATATATAATGTGTGTGTGTGTGTGTGTGTGTGTGTGTGTGTGTGTGTGTGTGTGTGTACAGTATCTCACATAAACCCTTACATTTGTGTAAATATTTGATGATATCTTTTCATGTGGCAACACTGAAGAAATGACACTTTGCTACAATGTAAAGTAGTGAGTGTACAGCTTGTGTAACAGTGTAAATTTACTGTCCCCTCAAAATAACTCAACATACTGACATTAATGTCTAAACCGCTGGCAACAAAAGTGAGTGACTCACTTTTGTGAGATATTGTATAGTCATGTATATTGCGTATGGACTGCCCTGCAATGTGATGACATTCATGGTTCCTTAAGGAACAAAAGTAAATAATAATTTAAAACAAACACTGCATATCCATAGAAAGGTGCATTCTAACATCTAATACTCTTCTCTGACATTGTTGTGAGACCTGTATTCTCTGATGTACTGTCAAACTTCAGACAAATTGGAAAATGTGTCTCCGGGTATATGTTCCTCTTACGGATAGGTGAAGAGAGACACTGGGAATAAGCCACGCATGTTTGAATGAAAATGCACTTCATTTAAGCAATATCACATAAACAAAAAGCAATATTGCACTCACTGTCATGTGGTTATATGGAATATTGGCAGGGTTGTGATTACCTACGGCCATGCTGATATTCAGTATAACCACATGGTTGCGAGTGTGATATTGCTTTTATGAAACAGTTCGCTAAACAAGAAATTAATGTCAAGTAAGTGACTTTTCAGACAGAATTTGGCCAAATGTTGTTTTTCACTTGGCTAGGCAATTTAAAAGTGAAAAGGATGCTGAACATCCACATTGGGGGAAAAAGTAATTTAATCCCCTGCTGATTTGTCCACTGACAAAGAAATGATCAGTCTATCATTTTAATGGTAGGTTTATTTGAACAGTGAGAGACAGAATAACAACAAAAAAATCCAGAAAAA
>JAFFST010053869.1:90267-114835 GCA_022414735.1 Noturus placidus | reverse complement strand
AAACATAAAGCAAAATCTACAACAGAATGGTTCACAAATAAACATATCCAGGTGTTAGAATGGCCAAGTCAAAGTCCAGACCTGAATCCAATCGAGAATCGGTTTAAAGAACTGAAAACTGCTGTTCACAAACGCTCTCCATCCAACCTCACTGAGCTCGAGCTGTTTTGCAAGGAGGAATGGGCAAAAATTTCAGTCTCTCGATGTGCAAATCTGATAGAGACATACCCCAAGCGACTTACAGCTGTAATCGCAGCAAAAGGTGGCGCTACAAAGTATTAACTTAAGGGGGCTGAATAATTTTGCTCGGCCAATTTTTCAGTTTTTTATTTGTTGAAAAATTTTCAAATATCCAATAAATTTCGTTCGACTTCATGATTGTGTCCCACTTGTTGTTGATTCTTCACAAAAAATTACAGTTTTATATCTTTATGTTTGAGGCCTGAAATGTGGTAAAAGGTCGAAGAGTTCAAGGGGGGGCGGAATACTTTCGCAAGGCACTGTACATCCTGAAAGCAGGGCCAATTACACTCTATTGGACTCTATGGCTATGACATTGGCATGTTGCTCCAGCAAGGATCATTTTGAACAAAACTTCAAATTTAAGAAACACTCATCGCATTACTGACTCTGAATCTGTGTCTTCCTCCACAAATGCAGGACTCGTGCTGGGCTCCATAGTGATCCTGTTCAGTGTGTTGGTGAGTGGAAGTGCTGGGGCTTCAATAATGATACCGTCAGTCTCAGTGCCACAGCGCAGGCCTTCAATTGACCCTATTGAGGGACTCTTATACGAAATGGTGGGGGAGTTGTAGTCACCCAGCTTCTCCCGTAAACGGTTCTTCAGGTTCTTGTCAGTCAGAGGAGGAGGGTATGTGATTTTATTCTTTAAAATACCTAAAGTGGAGGAGAAGGAAATGGGAATGGCGGATGGTGGGGAAAGAATGGAGAAAATAGTTATATGCATCAAATTACATCAAGGGGATTAGAGCCCTTTAATGACATGTAGGACTGGCGACCAGAGCCAACCCTGTGAATACAGTACACCTTGAATAAGAAACCAATCCATCACAGGGAATTATGCAAACTCGTTCACAAACAGAGGATATTTAGAGTGGCGAATCCACCTACTGGAATGTTTTTGGGTGGTTACAAAGGGGGTCAGAGAACCTGTAGTAAACTCACATTAAAACAGGGACAACATGGATACTCACACCCATATACCTTCCTCAAACTGTTACGACACTGTTGAAGACACACAATTGTGTAGAACAGAGGTCATCAATTTTATCAATAAAGGGTCGGACTGGCTGCGGGTTTTCATTCCAACTAAGCAGGAGACACACCTAATTCCACTTATTTAATCAGTTAATCTTGGTCTCCAATCAACTATCAAGTGTACCTCCTATTTGGCAGGAACTAAAACCTGCAACCACACCGGCCCTTTGTGGATAAGATTGTAGACCCCTGTTCTAGAAGGTCCTTGTATGCTGTAGCATTCGGATTTCCCTTCACTGGAACTAACCCACACCTGTTCAAGCATGACAATGCCCCTGAGCACAAAGTGAGGTCCATGAAGACATGGTTTGCCAAGATTGGTGTAGAAGAAAATGAGCGGCCTGCACAACCCCACTGAACACTTTTTTAAAGAACTGGAATGCTGACTGTGAGCCAGGTTTCCTCACTCGACATCAAAGTGCCAGACCTCACTAAAGCTCTTGTGGACGAATGGGCACAGCCATGCTTCAAAATCTAGTGAAAGCATTCCCAGAGGGGTGGAGGTTATTTAAGAGCAAAGGGTAGAATAAATTTGGAATGGGATGCTCAACATGCACATATAAATTTGGCCATGAAGTGTATGTTTGTGTCATTCCTGTCAAACTGTAAAGTGTGATTTTCTGTATATTATGTTTATTTCATTGTATTTTTAAATCAATGTCTAGTTCATTTAAATCCTTTTTAGCCTAACATTTGAAGAAGAAAACAGACCACCACAGGAAATGCACTGAACACAATCTACTGAAATACTAAAGCACTATTTACAACTATAAAAGGGTTGTTATTATGCGTCTAATGTTTTCTTTTCTAAATTGGGAGAAAATACTTAGCTAATGTAAATGGTAGTGGTAGGAGCACAGGAATGTCTGCCTTCTCAAATTTCTCTCATCCACTCTTACTGCCCTCTCTTTAGCCATAGTCGTATTTTCAAAATCAATAATAACTTAGTTTTTCAGAAGTACCCAATGCCACCATGTGTGTGTGTGTGGGTGTGTGTGTGTGAGAGAGAGAGAGAGAGAGAGAGAGAGTGAGAGAGAGAGAGAGAGACCTTTTCTGGGCAGCTGGGTGCTGTTTGGCTGGCTGGGAGGACCTTCGCTTTGCGAAAGATCTCCATTTGGATTGAGCTTAATGGACTGCTGGAGCTCCACACTGGCTTTGGTCTGCAGATGCAATTTATCCAGGCCACCAGTCCCCTCTCTCTCACTGGCTATGGAGTGATCTACTGACCAGCAAGGCTTCACGTGATTTGCAAGAGCATCAACTAAAACAATAAGCAGTATAATCAATTAATTATAAATGAGGGGTTTCTTTTGCATTTAAATCCAACACTCACAAACATCAACAACACAGTACAATATATAGTACATAGTATGGGGTGTCAGATTCTTTCATTTTTATTTTATTTTAGTCAGTAAAATGTAGCATTTATTTGCCCAGAATAATTAACATTATTTAAGTCCCTCCATATATGTGCTCACTACACTAAGTATACAGTGCCCTCCGTTGGCAGAAAAGAAAGCTCAGCTGCATTTAATAAGTGGTTAAAAATATCATTAAGCACAATCAGGACCATAATTATAAAAAGCTTGTCATAAAGAGGATGGACCCATAAGCACAGATAAAAGATAAACCCAAGGTTGTCTCTGGTATGGTTTAATTGACTTACATTAGATGGCAGAATATAACACAAGACCTTTCATATTCAAATGCAGATTTTTGTTCTTAAAAATAGAAACATAAAAATCCAAAATAATGCACACATTGTTAAATTAGTTCTCAATATTTTTTATTGACAGTGTTTTTACCATCCCATGTCTGTGTGATATTCACAGCTAAGTGTGTGGAAGTGTCAGTAGTTCCTGATTTAATTGTTTATGACTGAAGAAAAGCGGTACCTCTTGGAGTGCTGTGAACTGGACTCCTCTCGTTATTCCACTTAGGCTTGGATCTCTTCTTCTCTTCCTCACTGTCAGATGAGTGGGATGAAGCGTACGAGCTGCTGTGCTCATCCACTGACAGTTCACTGTCTGATTCTGAGTCTGAACAATATGTAGAAATACACATAACACAACACAACGGAAAAAGATGATTCTCTTTTTCAATAGCATCAGAATTCATGGGAGTAATACAAATATCCTGACTTGATTGATGTACCATTGATCTAGTAACTTAATAAAACCTTAATGATATCATAGTTAACTATAGTGAATTATTTTAAGGAAGTATGTCTGAAAACACAAACAAACCATCAAAGATATTCTGCAAATCTGAAATATTTCGAAAAATCTTCACTTGAGCTCAGCCCTTTAAAATAAGCAAATGTTAGAACTGAACAATCAAAGAGCAAGTAAAGTGCTAATGATATCATCCATACCTCCTTTTCTCTTGCTCTTTTTGAAGATTAAAGAAGAGTCTCCACTGCATTGTGATTTTCTGCTTCTCTGGGTCACACTGCACTTTTGCTCACCCCTAAAGAATACACATGTCATGAGTAAACATGCTTACATCCAAACTAATTAGCTTTACATAACATTCCCAAAACTTCCTAAATGTATACTGGTATGGTGGAAAGCCAGATTTGTTGGTGTGACAAACAGTGCTAAACCAATATAAGAATTATGACAGGTCCTGCTTGAGTTGCAATGTCTGATATGGACATTTAATGTCATTTGCTACAAACACAATCACTCAGACTTCAGTCGAAAAACGTTTGTACTGAGACAGCTGACACAACAGACCAGACACCTTATTCATTCAGTGTCATATCCATTCTCATATTTTACAAATGAATCCACCATTACAGTTTCAATCGTTTAATCAGAAATCAGAACAGTATTAATTTTCTGAGAAATCGTTCCATCACTACCGGAGTGTGTAGTTGATGTAGCTGCTCCCGTGACTCCTGCCTGATCTGGCTGAGTTCTCAAGGGACACTGTAGACTCTCCGATCGATGTCCGGTACAGACAGCCATCCTCTGTGTATGTATTCCCGTTGAAAGAGCGCTGGACAGAAATGAAATGATCAGAGTTCTATCAGATGTAGGGTGATAGATGTCATTTAGACATACATTTGTATATTAAAACCATGTACAAGGGATAATATGTGGTGCTACAGGTGATGACTTTTAACTCCACTTACAGTGAGCAGAGTGGCATGGGTGGCAGTGGACTCCTCCTCTGGTACCTTCTTCCCACCAAAGACACTCTTCAGGCTCGTCAAAACATCTTTGTTGAGGATACAGTGAAAGAAAAATATACAAATTCCCTGCAAAGAAAAGCAAGAGTAAGCACATAATGGTTACCTCAGACATCCGGAAATCACTTGTACAATTTTTGCATTCAGGATAGAAAAAAAACTTAAACATACAACAATAAAAATCTAAAAGCTTTTTTTCAGTATGGCTGCTTACATATCCACATATGACTACAAACTACAGGCGAGGCCGAGTTTAACCTCTCCTAGTCAGGATAAGTTATCTTCAGTTCAATATAGAATGAAAAAAAACCCACTTTTTTTTTAAAAAACCTGAGGCACATAATTGTGTTAACCCGCCAATCCTGTTTACTGGAACAGTCCTCAGGAGTTGTTTTATACTGTAGACTACCTGTAGGCAGCTGAGGATGGCGAACAGGTAGTGGAAGGTGAGAACATCACTGTTAACAGCCATCAGGCTGAGCAGCCAGGTGGCACTGATGAGCAGCAGCAGTAGGACGGCCATACGCAGAGCAGAGCTACAAAAAACAGAGGATAAAAAGAACCTATATGTCCATCAACTGAGACAAGGGATAAAGAATAAGCTCTATAAAAATTTGATTTAACGCAAGTGAGATATAGAAAGAGTAGTGCAGTGGGAACACCACTGCACAGATGAAAATTCAGCTCTTACATGGCTCCTGATGTCTCACTCTGACTTCTCTGTCCACATGAAGCCTTCGCTGCCAGCACAAATATCACAATGTTTATCTGAAAAGTAAATATATTAATTACTATCAACTGGCCTTATTTATTAATTAGTGTAGTGTGTTATGGAGCTGTTTTTGAAGATAAAAAGTCTGCAACGTTTCAAAAACCAAAGTGCATGACAAACGGCGTTATTGACTAACAAAAGAAGGAACCGATTCTAAACAGCTGAAACAAGTCGTTAGTAATCCCAGACTCACTTCCTGTACTAATCTACGTAGGTTTGTAACAAAAAGCCCCGCCTCTGTTCTTCATCGGCTGCTCGTGAACGGACTGAGCTGAAGCTCATTATGGTAATTATGGTAGTGGGTGCTCCGTTTTTGAAACACGCTGACAGCAGTGGACCAATCACAACAGATTGGGACAGATTGCTCTCTGAAAGGAGTAGTTTTGAAGGGGGGGGGGTATGAAGTTTAAATTATGAGCCCATTAAAGTGTTTTTGACCTTGAATGTATGTGAATCTATTGTATGAGATATTTAAAACAAAATTAGGCACGTTTCAAAAGCATAATAGGTGCACTTTAATCTTTCAGTAAAGATGTGTGAATGTTTTCATAAACCAGTCTCTTCCAGTGATACAGCTCAGGCACCAGTCTGAGGCTACCACAGACTCACAATAACTCTTCCTCCTCTTATAGAGCAGCATTTCTTTTGTCCAAATTCATAAGTTAGACTTATTTGTCTTAATTTATGGATTACTTTTGGATTGCTTTCATTCAAGTCATTAATATGAAATAAAAGTGTTTCACTAAATTATTATGTCTAATTGAAATATATAAGCTATTTAATACTGTCACTTGTCGTAATCTGTATATTAATTTGCAGCGACTCATGCCAATTATAAGAATTGAAGCCAAACAATTGAACTTTACTTTATACTAAAAATTTTCAGGAGCTAAGGCCTGGATTTTCATGGATTTCCAAGTTTCTTGTGTAAATGAAAGACACAGAAAGAAAAAAAACATGCAAATTTACTGAAACACACACACACACACACACACACACACACACACCAACACACACTAACCAGCACTACAAAGGAGATGGGTCCTGTGATGCTCCAGATCAGAGTGTCATGAACGGAAAGCCAGCAGAAGTCTGGATTCCCGTAACCCTGAGGATCCAATCCTACAGCCAGACCTGAGAAATAAAGAGAGAGAGAAAGAGAGAGAGAGAGAGGAACATTAATACATTAATAGTGTATTTTGTTTTGTTTTTTTGAGTAGGTCTTGATTATTGTCATGTTTGTTGTATACATACAAGTAGGTCTATGAATATTAATAAGTTTCCATGTTCACACTGATATCTGCCTCACCTGTGATGATGGCGGGAAAGCCCCAGCCAATGGCGTAGTAGAATCTCATTTGGCCATGGTTGACATTGCGGATCTCTGTCAGCATGCGATAAATGTGCAGCCCCTCCACAAACATCCAGGCGAATGTACACATATACGAGTAGTGCAGCAAAATGGCCACCACTGTACACACAAACTACACATACAGACCAAGTGGATCAGCACATTGGACCTTAAAAAAGCTTGCATTCCATTTCTTTGTCAGCGCAATGGATTTATATTATATTGCTCTTACCGGAGTTATTTTTTTTAAATTCCCAGCTGTACTTTCATAAACATTTTATTCAGTTTACTGCGCGGTGCAAATGCAAATTTGCGTCTCTGAGCGACAGACGCAAAATCAAAAAGGAGAGCTTTTCAAAGGGCTTGTGCAGGGTCATCTTAAGGTCAAATGTTTTCAGCTTTTATGCAATGCTCTGAAAGCATAATTCAATGCTAAGATCAGCAAGCATATGAGAGAACTGTCTAAAAAGAACAGAAAATAAAAGCACAGAAGCAAAGGAAACACTATACCTTCTAACAGTTTATTACTTGTAATAAAAGCACTGTTTATTTCTTTTGTTTTGATTTCTTCTAATGTGGCAAAAAAGGTAGAAAACCTACAAAAACTTACAGGCAAACACTGACTGAAAAAAATGATTTTAATATTATTCAAATGACATATTTTTAGTAATAAATATTTTATTATCTATTCATTCAATGACCACAACGAAAACCTTCCTAAATCCTATCCAGCTACCAATACACCCCCCCCCACACACACAACCCAGAAAGCTTCAGTCATAAAAAATGTTTTTACTTTAATTCCTGAGAATGTCCATTTGCAAACATCCAGCATGAACCTTCATCCTACAGAGTAATAAATAATCGGTTATTCCAAGTAATTGGTCACTTACCGGGCTGTCCGTCTGATTGATGCCTGTGAGGAAGATCAACTCAGAGAGGAAGATGGCTGCCACAGAGTTTTTGTGGATGCTTTGCAGGTTGGAGCGCAGTTTACACAGAATAGTCAATAGGAGGAAGGTGATAAGGAGGGCCACCAGAGAGGAGGAGACAGTAGTGTAGGTCACTACCTTTAGGGGCAGGACATCTCCATGCTAAAAAAAAAGATTCTGTTACGAATATACGAATCGTATACTTGAAATTGTTGTATGCATTTGGCTCCATGCAAATGCTGTCCAACCTGCCCGATAATTCTGGAAGTTCATTGTAAACTCTTGTTTACCTCTCTTTTGGAGATATCCATGAGGACAGCAAAGCTGGTCATGTGATTACACTGGCAGCTGACGTGTGTGGTGTTCCTGAAGACAAGTTCACAGCCTTTAGAGGACCAGGAGCCAGAGTGTCCCACCCTGCAAGGGACACAAGCGTCAATACGCGAAAGCTCAAATGTTCTTATTCTTATGCTGTGTTGTATTAGTGGGTGCTGCCGAGATTGCGACAATAACTAATCATGTTATTCAAAACTCAACTACTGGAGCACAAAGCTTTTACATAGTAAGTGGTTGCATCCAGGTTTACCTGAAACAATGAAAGCAGACCATTGAGGTTTGTTAGTCTAAACCAGAAAACAGCTTTCACATAAGACCAAACAGCTTTGATTACTCAACCATAATGATAAATTTTATATTTTCTGCATTTGTTTAATTTTAATATACTTTGGTAAAGCAGTCTGTAACCTTAGTGTAAAAAGTCCTTTAAATAAAGAATATCAATAAAGATTTCTTACAAGCAAAATAAGAGAGATCAGAGGCATAGGGTGAGACACATCGAGAACGTCAGATTGAATCGCATGCACTCACGGAACAGAGTGGTTCCAGAAGACACACACGGGTTTAGTCCTTTCCTGCGTCTTCAGCAGTCTGAACATCAGTGTGATGGGTGTGTGTGGTACAGGAGAGGTGCTCTCTCCCTCCTGGTGTGTTATCACACTCACTACAGGGCTGTTAATAACTGGACGAGTGGGCAGTCTGGAGATATCAGAGGCATAAGCAAAGTACAATCAAATAAGGGCTTTTTTAACTGGCAACACACAGATAGACAAGAAATTAAAGCGGGAAAATATGCTGTTGTGGACGGACTGTTGCTGGAAGTTTGATCGCATCCGACACGGACACTGTCAGTCACCTGAACAACAGCTGCTCTTCTGTTTTTCCTTTATGGTTATGGAACGTGTGCATTTAGCAACAATTTCCAGTCCTGTTTCCTGATGTCTTTCCCATAGATGCAAATATCACTTTTTCTCTTGCCATCTTAAAATTGAGATCCACTAGGCCTTCTCAGCATTTTTATATATGGCATAAAGCAGAGCAGGATGTTATACTTTGAACTCTTCACTCATTTATTTGATGGGTTTTCCTTAAATTTGTCACCAGTCTATATTTTGTTATTCTAAACCAAAAAACCCCAACATATTTCACATCTGACCAAACCTGACCAAAAGGCCATAGTTAGCATGATAATTATGTTCTGGTATACTTTACTTGTCACATTTTCTGTGTTTGTTTCATTTTAATATTGTATGGTAAATCACTCTGTAACCTTAGAGTAAAAATGTGCTATAAGGATTATGAATAAAAATTTCTTACAATGAAAATAAAAGAGATCAAAATTTAAAAAAAATTTAAAATCCAGAGTGACTTTTATCGACAATTATCTCATTTATACAACTGAGCAGTTAAGGGTTAAGGGCCTTGCTCAAGGGCCCAACAATGGCAGCCTGGAAGTGCTAGGATTTGAACTGACAACCTTCTGATAAGAAGTCCAACATCTTAACCACTGAAATACCACTTCCCCTACCTAAGCAAAACGTGAGTAATGTTCATGCAAAGTTCAAACAATATAACAAATGTCAGTCATTCATATTCATGCTGTTGAATTCTCCACTCTGATTGGTCAGAAGGTGTTAATGATTTTTCTATAACCACACAGCTCAGACAGTAATACCGACTGCAAGATTTACAGATGTATATCAAGAGTCACAGATTTATATTAATCCACTTGTTGTAATTCATTATTTTTACATCATTTAAACCTAACAATAAGTGGATTAAAAAATATTTTTAACAATAAAAAATGTATAAACATTGCTCTGGCGAGATATTTTAAAATTTATTAAAGACGACTTCAGTGCCTTAAGGAGAACTTTTCCTTTACGTTTGTTTTGCCACAGGTAAAGGACTTTGTGTTTTTGTAGAGCCTTTTCTTGGCTGTTTGAGCCCATCTCCATATTTCTAGTTAGGTTGACAGGAATGTTTCTCAGTTACATGTCAAGCTGCCTTTTTCTTATTAATCTTATTATTCTTATTATCCTTTTCCATCACAAGAGAAAGGAAAAAGGACATGCTAGTGAGGGAACAACTGTTTATAGCTGTTATAACAAAAGTGATAACAGGAACTAACTTGTGGATGCTCCACAACATTAAATGTAACTGTAAAATGATTGTGTTAAAAAAAAACAGTTTGTGGTATAAGAGGATTAAAACACAGTGCCATGCTGTAATAATAAAATAATGAACGTCAGGATGCTCATGCATCACACCACCCCATTGTTGATTATGTTCATTGCAAGACAGTTTTAACTTCACCTGAGAGTGCGCCGGTCCGAGTCGTAGTTCTCAGGTAGAAGCTGGCCTAAAGATCTGTAGATGATGACCATTGCAACACTTGAGACTTGAGACTCAGCAATCTCATTATGTCGCCGTTTCTTAGCTGATGTCCCCGGAGTAATGAGAGAGGGAGATTCTGTTCCTTCTGGACCAATGTGTGGAACAGAAGAATTTCTTTGTACAGGAGGTTCTGTGGTAGCAATGTCTGTGTTACGCAATGAAAACACCGTAATATAAATACTCTGGTGAGTATGAAACACTGTTAATTTAAATGTTGCTCAGGCGATTAAATTACATTTAAAGCTCATCGCATTTTCAACCTCATCGCAGTCAAAACTTACTTATGATTAAACGTTCATATCAGTAACACTCAAATAGTAAAGGTCTTACAAGGGGACACATGTAAGAGTTAATATATATACATTAACTTAGTTAACCAAACTTTCCAACACTGGAGCACTATAACGTAACTCTGGTTACTTTGCTGAAGGTTTTGTTGTGTCCATCACTACGCTGATGGCACAAACTATTTTTTCCCCCTCTGAAAGTCATACCTCTGAAAAGATTAGTACAGATTTGGAGCTTAATTTACAAATTACTTTGAGTAATTAAAAGCATTGTAAATAAAAAGCATTTTACAAAAACATTTTTCATGGATTTATGTCGCAACAACTGCCTTAATACTTTCGTTATAAGTGAGTTTTGTGTATGATCTGTATACAGTACAGATGTGGTAGATATAAATCAGGGTTTAAAAAACACTGGCGTGTTCCTTTAATAGAATGAGATTCTTTTCCAGTAGTGAATGGGTGTAACATGTACCTGGGCTTCCTGCTGGCCTCATAAACAAGTCTGGGAAAATTACAGAGGACTCCAGCTCTTGGGAATAGACCTCTTTTATCTCCTGAAAGTTAGGGAGCTCGGCCTGGCTCACGGAGGAGGAATCCAGAAGGTCCATTGCAAAAACTGTCCAGAAGAAGAACTGTATGAGTATTTTGCAAATGCAACACCGTCTTTTCATTTCTATCCCTTTTCAGACCAATCAATAGGCTATATAATAATAATTATAATAATTGAATATTTAACTGTGAAAAGCAGTGTGGGACACTCTAAAATGCCTGAGGGTGGGATTTGTCACAGCACTCACTCATGTTGTCTGTGATGATGGTGAAGGGTTTCAGGTAGGTCTTCCTCATGTTCTGGATTAAGGTGATGGCGTACTCCTCAAAATGATGCAGCAGGTCAGCACAGCCTCCGTCCGAGCGCTGGATCTGATCCCAGTGACCTTTATTGACCAGGTCCAGGATAGCACTGCCTGCTCTTACCATGTCCTAGAATTATCACACAATATAGTAACACAGATAATAATCTCATTACTGACATCAAAAATGCGATATGGAGGATCATGTTTTGTATTTGTTAAAACTTTTAATCAGGAATGTAATTGTTTCCTTAGAACTGAAGTGTACCCACACTGGGTGTCTCCTCTATGTACTACCGTATTTTCCGCACTATAAGGCGCACCGGACTATAAGGCACAGTCTCAATTACGGGGTCTATTTCTGTACTTGACCAATACATAAGACGCACCGTGTTATAAGGTGCATACGGTTGTTACGCCAGCCGAAGTCGCACAACAATTTTACAGATTTTGGAACTCAGTCCACACATAAGGCGCATTATTAGGTTATTAGGCGCACGGCCGATTTTTGAGAAAATTTAAGGCTTTTTTAATTTAAGGCTTATAGTGCAGAAAATACGGTACTTATTTTCTGCTCATTTACTCTGACCTTACGCATATTACATAGTTTTTATTTTAATCAACTGTAGCTGATTTTTTTATGCTGCACCTCATTAAAGGTGGAATGATGTGTGGCAGACAGGTTGAATCCCTGCTGTAGACTTTCACGCTGCAGGATGCTGTTCATCAGCTGGTATGCAGTCCTTACGTCACTCCCATACAGTCGCTCTGTGCTCTCTGTGGCACTGCGCAACATGGCCGCCAGGCTGTTAGACCTCTCCACATCCAGTCTGGAAGAGTTGGTGAGAAGCTCCTCACTCTGAAGCAATATCCATATTTACAAGAGAACACACATAGTGAGCTTCATTTCATTTATATTGCATAAGCATTATTTAAATATCAGAGAACACAGTGAAGATAAGCAGTCAGATAAGCAGTTACTCTGGTGATCAGAAAAGGTCTACCGACTGATCGGTTTTGCCGATAACCGCTTGCGGCCCTGCTTGCGTCCCGCTTGCGTCCATTGTATTACACGTTATAAAGTGTTATACATTGTAAAACACTGAAGTGTTTTTTGATTCCTTTTGGATGTCAGTTAATATTGGCACCCTTGGTAAATATGAGCAAAGAAGGCTGTGAAAAATTGTCTTTATTGTTTAACGATTTCATCTTTTGTTTAAAAAATTCACAAAAATACTCTGCTCTTGTGGATATCAAACAATTGAAAATAAAACACAGGTTTAGCCAAACAAAAACTTTGTTAAATATAGGTGTGCAATAACTATTGGCACCTTTTATTCAATACTTTGTGCTGCCTCCCTTTGCCAAGTTAACAGCTCTGAGTCTTCTTTTATATTGCCCGATGAGGTTGGAGAATACATGGCAAGGTGTCTGAGACGATTCCTCCATACAAAATCTCCAGATCCTTCACATTTCGAGGTCCATGCTCATGGACTCTCCTCTTTAGTTCAACCCACAGGTTTTCTATGGGGTTCAAGTCAGGGGACTGGGATGGCCATGGTAGGAGCTTGATTTTGTGGTCAGTAAACCATTTTTTTGTAGATTTTGATCTATGTTTTGGATCAGTGTCCTGCTGGAAGATCGAATCATGGCCTATTTGAAGCTTTCTGGTAGAAACAGTCAGGTTTTCATTTAATATCTGTTGATATTTATTATTACTTGTTGGGCCCTTAAGCAAGGGCCTTAACCCTCTCTGCTCCAGGGGCACTGTATCTTGGCTGTCCCTGCACTCTGACCCCAATCTCCTAACATGCTGGGGTATGCGAAGAAAAGTGTGCATATGTATATGTGATAAATAAAGACTCATTATCATTATCATTATTTGATAGAGTCCATGATGCTATGTATCCTAACAAAATGTCCAGGTCCTCTGGCAGAAAAACAGCCCCAAAGTATTACAAAGTCAATACTATATTTAACAGTGGTCATGAGGTACTTTTCCATATGGCTACCTCTCTGTGTGCGCCAAAACCACCTCTGGTGTTTATTACCAAAAATCTTTATTTTGTTTTCATCTATAGAACCCAATCCCTTTTAAAGTTCCAGTCATGTCTGGCAAATTGAAGACACTTGAATTTGTTTTTAGATGACAGTAGAGGCTTTATTCTTGAATCCCTTCCCAACAACTTGTGGTGATGTTGGTGAATTTGGATTGTAGTTTTGGAGATTTTCTGACCCCAAGTCATAACTAACTTTCTCCAGCTGTGCAATTCTCCAGCTGTGATACTTGGAGATTTCTTCTCAGTGTGTTGAGAAAATATAGACACACGTCCTGTTCCAGGTTGATTCATAACATTTCCAGTTGACTGGAATTTCTTAATTATTGCCCTGATGGTGGAAATGAGCATTTTCAATGCTTGTGCTATTTTCTTATAGATACTTCCCATTTTGTGAAGCTCAACAACCTTTTGCACATCTCAGCTATATTCCTGGGTCTTACCCATTGTTATGAATGACTAAGGAAATTTGGCTTATTTATTACCTCATATTTATACCCCTGTGAAACAGGAAGTCATGGTTGAGCAATTTCCGGTTCCTAGTCACCCAGATGTACTAAAAAAAGAGTAAAATATCAATAGGAATATACTTCAAATACATTTCTCTCATATGAATTCATACAGGTGGCAAAAAAAAATTGGGCTGAATAATTTTGCTCGCCCAATTTTTCAGTTTTTTATTTGTTGAAAAAGTTTGAAATATCCAATAAATTTCGTGCCACTTCATGATTGTGTTCCACCTGTTGTTGATTCTTCACAAAAATTACAGTTTTATATCTTTATTTTTGAGGCCTGAAATGTGGCAAAAGATCGAACAGTTCAAGGGGGCCGAATACTTTCGCAAGGCACTGTATATGGAGTGTCATTTTTGGCTCAGTTTGGATGTATATCTTTTATTTACTTTATTATTTATTAATAGCTAATATATATTAATATTTATATTTAATTTTAACAAGTACAGAACATTTTTATGGTACAGGTAGTACTGTTTATTTTTACAACAATATTTTCATTTGAGTGTGATGTTTTCATTCAGTATCAATCGGTTGATTAATCGGTTATTGGCAAGTACTGCCCAACTTAGTTACCGGTAAAATAGACTATTGGTTGACCTCTAGTGCTCAGGCACCACATACAAAACAGAACATAGTCTATTATGTAGAAGAACATGTATACTTGGGGTTACAATCAGAAAAAATAATGTTTCTCAACTGTGGATAGTCAAAAATCACAAGGACAAACATTGTGTGAATCATAAGAAGCACACACCTCTTTCCTGAGCTTGGTGAAGGCAGGAGAGCTACAGTTGAAGAGCTCTGCGGGAAGCCAGCCCTCCTTATCACTGCAGTGGCGAACAGCTGTGCCTGCAGAAATCATATGTAGGAACAGAAGCACATAGAGTGGACATGTGAAAGAATAAACAAATGAATGTTTATTCATAGAATTCTGAGACTCTAAAAACGTCTTCTCACAGAAAATGTCACCATATCAACAATTACATGCAATTAGATTTGGGAATTCAACAATGATGTGGTAAAACAATGCAAAAACCCTAAACTAATATTACAGTCCTTTTGGAGGTTAAACATTACACTACCCTGGTTTTATTATGGTACTTTATGGTAATTAAGCATATAACATGTATAACTATGATACTATGGTGTCTCATGGTAACTATGGTTGTTATACGCTTGACCATGACATTTAATGTTTTTTAAAAAAATAACGTAAGGTGTCATTACTTTTTGATTAACTTACCGTTAGACCCTTTGGGACAGTTTGTTGCTGCAGGGCCACCAAACATTGTCCTGGGCCACCAGATGCCTGCATCAAAGGCCTTAGGGCAACTGTCGTAAACCACTGAGACAGTGTGTTAAATAAGAGCCAATGTTAGCATAAGAGAGAGAGAGAAAGACAAACAGAGACAGAGAGACAGAGAGAGACAGAGAAAGAGACAGAGAGAGAGAGAGAGAGAGAGAGAGAGAGAGAAAGAGAGAGAGATTTGTTCTTCAGTTTCACTAATGAGGCTTGGAGCTCTTATTATGCCATGGAGCTTTTAGTATCAAATATAACAACAAATATAACAAATATACAGCATTCAGTACATTTAGTAAATACTGGTGTAAAGGAAACCCTGTCCAATCTGCTTCAGGAGTTTAGTGTTTTACAGGTTACATACCCACACAGCCGCTGGAGGTCACCTCAGCAAAGGGGTTGTCACAGCGGTTACACTGACGTCCCACCACCCCAATTTTACATGGACACTGCCCAGTCATGGGGTCACAGGTGCGAGAGTTAGATCCCAGGTGGAAACACTCACACGGGGAACAGGTGTCACTTCCATCTAGCCGGTAGTAATTATCCTGACACACACACAAAAAAGAATAACTTGATACCTTTTTTAAAAAAAATTCCATGTAGCTACAATACAATTTATAGTTAGTACTGAGTCATATATGCCTCAAAATAATAATTTCATCTAAATAATAATAAACGAAAATAATAAGCTTTTTGTTTAAGAGGTTTAATCAAACATGTGTATAACAACGATTAATCCTGAACATTGATGAATAAATAAATGTAAGCCAGGGCAAATCAATTTGTTCTTGAAAGTATCTTACATTTATACTGTACAGTACTGTCGATATGAACTAGAAGCATGTATGTTGGCAGAGTAATCTTTATGTATGTTGATAGGGCTTATTATACTATTAGGTGATTAGAGTTTTAATACTAATATGCTTGTCCATGAGCAGATTATCGACTACTCAAAACAACCCACCAAAACTAGACCAATTCTCAAAGCAATGCCTGAGGTCACTATCTGTGATGACATTTCAGGAAAACAACACAAGCACTGATACAGAGCTTCATCTTAAAGTGCCTGACTTTCTCAATCCACACTTTGATGCTCATAGCAACAGCAGAACGTCACTATCTTTCACTTTTCCAGTTTTGCTTTGTCATCTACTTAGTGTTTGCACTCATGATTTTGACCCTTTGCCCTAGACTAATCGTTTGCATATTGTATTGGGCTGTTTTAATAAAACTGTTATTTTTGTTTTTAACTTGCACACATCTCCATCAATTCTGTCTCAGTCTTAAAATTCCAAGGTCTCTACTACGATCGCTATTTATGGGCAAATGTGTCCAATTCATAACAAGACTATAGTGCTATATTCATGGCAAGACCTTTTTTCTCATACACAAGTTTAAATGATTTACATACATACATACATACATACATACATACATACATACATACATACATACATACATACATACATACATACATACACACACACATGGGAGCTTGTTGTTTGTACCTTGCAGACGCACACACCCGTAGTCTTGTTGCAGTCTCTTTTGAAGCCTTTGTTAACAGCACAGTTGCATGGGCCACAGCTTGGGTAACCCCACCATCCTCGAGGACACGGCTGGTTTCCTCTGTGTGCATGTGTGTGTGTGTGTGTGTGTGACAGAGACCAGTAGAGACACATTAACTGCTGAAATCTGTCAAACAAATAAATAAATTCACATGCTGGTGGGAGAGGCAGAAGTGGGCTTAGTGCTAGCTTTTCATGTTTGAACCCCAGAGGCACAACACCAAACAACATGTGTGTTTGCTTTTGAAAGAGACTTTACTCAACAATCCAGGTAATGAGGAAATTCTTAAGTTGTGTCAATAAAACATGACGCAATGGTTTAGCCGGTCTTTATGACAGGGTATTAAAAATTACATTCATCACTTAAAACTGAAGACGATGCACGAGTGTAATGCAGTAAGGCAGCTTTCTTATTTAAGCTAAATCTAGATTTAAAGCAGAATATCCAAATTTAAGCAAGAAAAACAAAGCATGATGGCATGTGCATTTATAGGAAAATAATCATCCCACCACCTCACTGTTGATTAATTTCCTATAACTGCAAGTCCCAATGTGTTTTCTCTTATACCACAGCAATTTGCCAACTATTTTACTAACCCTAACCCCATTTATTAATGAATGACGTGTCATTATTTTTAACCATTTATAGTTGCATTTAATGGTGTGGAAGCTAATAGGGCTTCCAGGAGGACTCAGATATCAGCGTTGTTCACTGCTGACTGACGGCTACTTAGAGTTTAGCATATTTGCACCTCCAGAGCTGGGGGTTTGAATCCACCCTGTATGCACGGAGCTTGCATGTTCTCCCCGTGCTCAGGGTACTCCGGTTTCCTCTCTTAGTCCAAACACGGGCTGATCCAAATTGTAGTGTGTGGGTGTGTGTGCAATTGTGCCCTGCGATGGGTTGGTACCCGGTCCAGGGTGACCCTTGCCTTGTGCCCTGAGTTCTCTGGGACAGGCTCCCTGTGACCTTATGTAGAATAGTGGTATGGAACATGGAGGGCTGGATGAAATTAAATAACATGGTATGTTACTGTTATGTTTGTGCTGTCAAACGTTATTTTAGTGTGCTAATAATGTGTATTTCATTCTATCAGATTTTTGGATGAGGTTAAAATAATTTCACCATGATGTGGATTTCACCATGATCTTGCTGTTTTCTTTGAAAGCCTTTGTCATTGAGGCTTTTTTTCAGTAATTTTATTGCAGCTGATTAACCAAAGGACCAATCAGAGAAATAAAAAACGTTCATCTGAGCATGCCTTTCATTTTGGACTTCACTGTGGTGTTGCTAGATGGAAAAATATGATACACTGGTTTTTACTCTCATCATCCTGTTGTCTGTGAAGTTCGTGAAAAATGAACTAGAACAATAACCACAAGTTCTACTAGCTCCAGTTTGAACCTGATCCTTAATGAAGACAGGAAATTCACCAAATGTGACTGAGAAAATTCAGGTTTCTGGTCAAGCCATGCATAAGGCATGTAATTATACTGAGGAGGTCAGATGTGTGGAGAATGTGTGGAGAAGGTCAGGGGAAATGAACGCTACCTGTGCTGGCAGTACTGCCCGTAGTAGTTGTGTCCACACTCACAGGTGTAACCATGTTTGCTGATAGGCTTGCGCACGCAGCTGGATGTGTGTTCACACGGGTACAGCAAGCACGCATCCACGCAGTCTCTCCCAAAGTAACCTGGCACACAGCCCCAATGCAGACATTTAACACATTTCACACGAGTGCCCACACACACCTGTGGAACTACTATCAAACACCTGCTCATACACCCATACACACAGATACACATATACTCCTTTTGTTACGTAATATGATATGTTAACAGGATTCTGTGAGTAGCGTTAATCTGTTTTTTCTTTAGCCAAATGAACCCCAGTTTTAGTAGTAGCCAATTATGTACGGATCTGCACATGAATAGCACACAAGCCAGAGAGTCATGCAAAGCGTTCTCCAAGACTTGCACTTAAACTTAATGTGCAGTAATAAGATCAAGATCCAACTTGAATCTTACCTGGTTCACACACACAGGAATGTGAGGCCCAGTTGTCGCTGCAGCGGCTATGTGTGGGACACACGCTGGACAAACACGCGTCAGGTACGTCACATCCATCCTTCACCTGCACCCTCAGAGCCTGATGCATGTTAATGTTCCCTGTGTTGGTGGAGGTCTCTCCCATCCGTATGCCCTACATACATAATAACAGAGCTACGAGTGTGTATATGTGATTATATGTGTATGCCGTTGAATATCTCCAGACATCATCCAAAATAATTGAAATCTTTTAAGTACAAGAGTGCTTCGATTTCATTCATAAGAATAGCATATACTTTATGGACCCTCATACAAGCATGCTTTTGAGTGTGTGTTCGCGATGGAGCTCACCTGCATGCAACCATGAAAGCCATTTAGCACAGAGCCATCATTTTTCATCAGGCCTCCAACATAAAGGCTCTTCAGCTTCAGTCCTGGCAACTCGTTTCCAATTTCCACTGTCCTCTACACGTCAAGATAGAACACCAAAAAATACCAGGAAAACCCAAATAAATATCACACATACCCCCAAATGTAAGAAATAATGATAAATGATATACTCTAGTGGTATACATGAGTGAGCAATGTAAATAAACCTTCTCCAGAAAAGTCTTTTAATTTTTTTTTATTTTGTTTAAAAGCTTTCATCATAGTGTTACCCATGAGACCACGTTTACTGAGTAATGGGCACTGTAGTCAGGTGGAGACAGATGAAACGCTCCTCCATGCCCCATTGATTTGGTCAGTACACACCTGGAACATTCCGTAGTCCAGAGAGACCAGGGCCATGTACTTAATGTCCTTCCCATCTTTTCCACTCTTCAGCTCCACCAGGATGTGATGCCACTCACCATCACTGACCCGGACCTGTGGAAAATCCAGCAGAGCCACACTCCGTGTGCCCACGAACACTTGGAAACGCACGTGCTTGTTACTGACCTGCAAGACAGAAACACATGCTTTCTTTTCCAATCCTCCTTACGCTTTTGTCCTAATTCAGTTTGCTAATTAGATAAATAGACCAAATAAGCTCAGAAGCAAGAGCTTTTCACACATAAGAAGACTCGGCTGGTTTTACATGGCAAGGATTTACACACGCATCGACTTGTTAATACATATAGATGTTTTGTTTTTTTGATTGGCCATGAATTTGGTAAAGATATAAGCCCTTAGTCTCTTTCACATTTGTCTTGTTTTCCTATTTTTGCTACTTGTCTGGCATTACTACCAGCAGCTTATAGGGCATGAACAGAATGAGAACTTGTAATAAATATTCTATCACAATGCCTTTAAATGATCAAACCAGAACATGTGGATTTATTTTCTATATTAGCTCTGATAGTAGTTCCAGCTGTAACAAAAACGACAGGGTTATATTAATGCACTAACTCTAATATGTTATTGTTCGTAGAGTAACAGCACATACAAAGTTGCTTTTATGGCAGACGCTCTACATACAGTAATCTAAGGCTGACAATAAACTGATTAATAAAACGTGTTATACAAAAATTGTATAATGGACTATTTGGTGGTCATCTGTTAGGTGATGTTTATGTAACATTAATGGAAGGATGTCAGGGCTGTCTGGGCTTTGAAAAAGTTTCCTTGACAGAGAGGTTTCTCTGCAACATGACATCTCTCTCAGGAAACGTTTTCAACATGACAAGTTGTGTGGTTTTGTGTCTTTAAATGAGGGAATACACTAAACAATTTATAGCTGATATAACGTAAGCGATAATAGGAACATAAACAGTTCACACTTCAGACCATGCTGTTATATGAAAATAATCTGCATATCACACCACACCTATATGGATTATTTTTGTATAACAGCAAAGTCATTTCTGGGTTATTCCTTGCATATCATTTCTTGACTGTCATTAAAAGTCCTGAGAGGATGCATCCTCGGAAAAATAAAACCATACTACTAGAAATAACTCAGATGTCACACAATTCACAGACAATGTGATGCATTACAATATAATTTACCAATAATTTATAGTTTTCATGTTTAACAATTGGTCTAGACATCATAAAACTAAACCACAAAACCAAGACTCTGATGCAGTTGTTGTGACCCTGACTATGGGTGGAGCGTTCACACCTGTCAAAATGAACCAATCTAAAGAAAAAGATTTGTTGCTTTGCATCAATTAAGTGTGAAATGCTTCGTTTCAGTTGTCTACGACTATGTCCTGGCGACCAGTAGTGTTGTGATTGAAGAAAATTCGCATGTACTCACCAGTAAGCTGAATTTAGACAGCTCCCCAGCACTGGCCTGGAGCAGAGTGCCAGCATTTTTACGAGTACGAAACATCAGGCCGATGTACCACGGGATGCTTATAGTGATGTCAGGATCACTCCACGAAGCCAAGGCATGACCATCAAAAAGCAGCGGTGAGAGCATCACTGAAGAGAGAAAGCATAATCAATTACTGCATGTACACACACACACAGTTTTCTTGCTCTAAACTTAGAACAATTATCCTAGTCAATTATCTTTGAGGAGACATGCTTCCTTTGATCACTTCTCTGTGGGAAAGAAACATACCTTCAGCAGAGAGGAGGTTTTTGATGTTGCGATCAGGCTTTTTCGAGCTGAGGGAAAACAGTCCCAAATGTTTGTGTGTGGTCAAATATTTTCCAGGCAACCAGGAGGGAGCCTCTTAATGAGGACCACGCAGAATTCTTACTTACTGATTGCTTGAGGCGAAACATTTTACTTGAGCATGTCAGGGCCAGATGAGCTGGACCAACAGCAGTGAGGCTCAGTGCTGAAACACTTTCTTTAAGAAAGGTCTGGCACTCAGAGAGGCTACATATTGTCTACATGTGTGCCACTGGGGATTGTGGAGTTTTTCTCTCCGCTGACATGCGGTGAGTTTTTGAACATAACTACTAAAATGCATCTGTCTCTCATCAAACATACAAGCATCTTGGTGCACAAGCATTTATACTGAAAAAACGTTAAAAGGGCTTTTATGTACGTCATGGCAGTCATTAGGTAGGAAATCTGTCTTTTTACATTAAGTTATTGATTGTAAGAAAATAGCTTAAAAAATCTAAAAAAAACCAACAACCATTTCCTCTAAATGTAATTTATAAGCAAAAACAGGGTTTAGATCTTTAGTTCTACGCTTTAGCTGTAAGGTTCGAGTAGCTAAAAGCACTCAATGTACCATCAAGCATACTCAACACTTCTGGGGGAACCATTAAAGGTTCTAGATGGAACCCTAAAACAGATGTTTTTTCTTTCAGAAAAGGTTCCACATAAACCTCTAAACTAGAAGATTTAACAATAAAATAATGAGGGGTTGTCCTTGTGGGATCATTTCTGGGCTTACATTAAAATGAAAGCTTTGTCTGAATAAATGCAGCCATATTAATTCTCTTTAATAATATTTGTTGATATCTGTTAATATCTGAAAGCTTTGTCTGAATAAATGCAGCCATATTAATTCTCTTTAATAATATCTGTTACCCAGATGAGGATGGGTTCCCTTCTGAGTCTGGTTCCTCTCAAGGTTTCTTCCTCTTAAACATCTTAGGGAGTTTTTCCTTGCCATTGTCGCCACTCAGTGTCTTGCTCAGTTGGGATAATTTCTCACTTTTACTGTGTGTATACTGTGTTTTTATTCCTGTAAAGCTGCTTTGAGACAATATCTATTGTAAAAAGCGCTATACAAATAAAATTGAATATTGGTGTTTTTTGTTTGTTTGTTTTTTCCTTTGCTCGAATGTACTTGTTATTTTCTGGACAGGGTTTGATAAGTGCCTCTTGTTTTTGTTCTATTTCTATGACTAAATGTGTTGCTGTCTATACATGTAACAAATTTTCCACAAAAAAAACCCCATGAATTAAAAAGAAACAATCCAAAAAAACCCATGAGAAACTTTTTTTAGAGAGAGAAGTAATAGCAAGTATAGTCCATATTTATACAGTTCCATTTAACAACCATATTATCATCAGCTTTTCTGTACAATTCTACTTTTGAACTTGGAGTTTGGGAGTCTATTGTATCCTACTGTGTATCAGTGTTGAGACTTTAAACAAACTTGGTTTATAATAAGTGGCATAAGCGAGCCAAATCCATCAGTGGGATCTCAAAGAATTATGCCAGACTAAGCTCTCTGAAAATGTTAAGCCACTTATGATCACATTTCCTGCTCTAAGTCTAAGTGCCCAATTCATCACATCCAGCATCACACTGCACGTGGCGTGCCTGCATTCATGTTGGTTAAGGTGTTGAGAGATGTCACACAGCCAGCGTCAAATGGATTGACCTAGCACTGAAGAGTTCTCTAAAGCCTGACCTAATTTAAGTTCTAGGCCATATGTAAGGAATAAAAACACCGGGTGTGCTGATATAGGAATATAATCAATAATGCAGTTGTAACGGCTGCTCAGGGATTGGATGCAAGTGCTGGATTTTTAGATATTTATTAATATAAACACTTGAAACAACGACAAAACCACTAACCCACCTAAATCTAGACGCTTTAAACTAACACTATGACTGAATACTGACAACGAGACACAGAAACAGGAATCTAACATCGATAGGCTCTAAACACGGACACAGGAATCTAAAACGGACACAGGGGTCTTAACAATACAACGAAAGACAAACACTGCATGCAACCCACGGACTATGTATACACACACCAGTGCTCAATTAACCGAAACGTGATTCAGGTGCAGAAAAAAACGTGACTTGCAGTGGCTGCTGGGAAACGGAGTCCAGAGTCCTTAGAACCGTGACAGAACCCCCCCCCCAAGGGCACTACTCCGGAGTGCCCAAACCGGGACCCCACCCCCAGGCAGCCCAGGTCCATCGGGCAAAACGAACCCAAAACAACCAAGAGACAGCCCAATCCCCACAACGGCGCCGTGAGGCAGAAGGACGAACACAGCACAGGAAGGGAGCCAGATCATGTCGACCGCCGAGCACAAAGGCAGTGCAAAATCCCCAGAAAAGCACGAAGCCATCGAGACAGTCACAACAGGCCAGGAAAGCAAAGAGACGACCCCGGCCGCATGGGATGGCAAGGTGAAGCCCGCAGACGGACAGGGAGGCAGAGCGAAGACCCCCGCCGAGCAGGGAAACAGCGTGCAGGAGCCAGGGGCGCAGGAAAACGAAGCGAGGTCCACCGCGAGGCCCGCGAGGGGAGCGAGGACCCCCGCGAAGCAAAGAGGCAGAGAGACGACCTCGGCCGGGCAGGGAGGCGGGGCGACGACCTCGGCCGGGCAGGGAGGCGGGGCGACGACCTCGGCCGGGCAGGGAGGCGGGGCGACGACCTCGGCCGGGCAGGGAGGCAGAGTGAGAAACACAACAGGGGAGGGAGGGTGGGAGATGGCCTCAGGCTGGACCTTCGCGGCTGCCACGCTCACCTCTGGTTGTGGCATCACAGCTGAGACCACCTCGTAGGTCTCCGGCTGGAGCTCCGTGGCTGCCATGCTCACCTCAGGCTGTGGCATTACGGCTGAGACCCCCTCGTAGGTCTCCGGCTGGAGCTCCGTAGTCACCAGAGCGCCCCCCACAAAAATATTTGGGTCAGCTGTCACCTCCTGGCCAGGCATCGTGGCACACTGCACCTGCCGCCGAGAGCTCACACGTAGCGCCAGCTCCTCCTGCAGATGCGTAATCCTGTCCTGCTCCATCGGGATGTACA
>JAFFST010053869.1:70886-90247 GCA_022414735.1 Noturus placidus | reverse complement strand
CACCTAAATCTAGACGCTTTAAACTAACACTATGACTGAACACTGACAACGAGACACAGAAACAGGAATCCAACATCGATAGGCTCTAAACACGGACACAGGAATCTAACACGGACACAGGGGTCTTAACAATACAACGAAAGACACACACTGCATGCAACCCACGGACTATATATACACACCAGTGCTCAATTAACCGAAACGTGATTCAGGTGCAGAAAAACACGTGACTCGCAGTGGCTGCTGGGAAACGGAGTCCAGAGTCCTTAGAACCGTGACAGCAGTAGTGTGATGCGGCATGACACAAAGAGTCAAAGTTATTATCCTGTAACAGCAAGCTTAAAATTGTTTTAATGCTCTTATACCACAAAAAATCTTTTTTTTTCCCAGATTGATCAGAAGACTCCCAATCTTTTCAAACATTTTGTTTTTATAAACACAACAAAAAAAACATAGTGTGTCATTAACAGTAATGTATCTGGATGGCAGATACAGAAAATAGCAGTGACATAATTCCGAGAAAAAAAACAGCGTATACTGTTACAGTCTCTGGTAATAATGCATGATTTTTTCCCCCCAAACACATCTTCAAAAATTATTCTCTCCAAACCTGAGATTTTGATGATACTTTTATTATAAAACTTTGCTTAATCATCTAGTACGCAACATAAAGCAACAAATTCTGCAAAAACAAACAACATTAAAAATGACACACTTTCTGTGTTTGATAACAAGTCCGATTAATCATGTATCCCTGTGTTTCCGTGTTTGATTATGCCTACAGTACATCTGTACGTTTGTCTGCTAAACAGAGGTTCTCCTACCATGTTCGCAGTTCTTTCCTCCATAACCCAGTGGACATTTACAGGAGTATGTGTTCCACTTGTTCACACACAGCCCTCCATTGTGACACACACTGCTGCTGCAGAAATGACTCTTTGCAAGACAACCTGGAAAAGTATGGACCAAGTTCATTAATCCTGAATGAACCAAAGGACCTCCATACATTTTACAGAAGATGGTGAGGTGGAATATTTAATGTGGTTATAATATATCTAACCTGCAGCTGTGCCGTTGTTAGCAATGAAGCTGGCCATATCAATGGGCTTGCTGTCGATCATGAGGTTCCTTATGCAGCCCACAAAATCTTGGTTTCTTACTGGGAAATCCTCAGGGAGGTCAGGGACTCCACCCAGGAGCAAAGGGCCTGTGAGATCCAGAGACCTGCACATACACATGACACATGAGGTCCCAATCTTGCAAATGACCTACAGCTAGAGCTCCTCAAGAAGATGTTAATAATATCAAATAATAATAATATTTGATAAATATATACTTTATATAATTTTACAAATCAAGTCCTTGGAATTATAATATTTCATACACTGTTTCTCACAATGACTCACAATTCGGTGACTTTTGTCGTTGTTTAAGTAGTTTAAGCAAAACTTTTTTTTACTTCCTACTCTGAAGTGTTTTCTTTATTGTAGCATGTGTTAACTGCATAGTAATACACTACAACCACAACAACAACAACAACAACAACAACAATAATAATAATAATAATAATAGTTATTATAATACTTTAAAAAAATTCAAGTGATTAAAATGTGCTCGAATTTCCATAAAGTTGTGTAAAGTACACATGTAATTATTAAATTTGATGTTAATTCAGTGTGTAGTAACAGTGTGTAGTGGTGTATATGCAGATCCATTGCCCAGTGAAAGGTGATTCAACTAGGCAAAAAAAATCAGTAATAACAGATGTCACTTCTAACAAAATACTATGAGTGATTCTCATATTGTATTTAATTAAGTTTCCTTTGATTTCTACCACACATCTCTGAGGACCAGAGAAAACTATACACAAGATGGGATGCAAAGACAAAGGATTTGACACCAACTGGGCAAAAATAAATGGTAAATGGCACACTTATATAGCGCTTTTATCCAAAGCGCTTTACACTGTGTCTCATTCACCCATTCACACACAGTGTCTTGCCCAAGGACACTTCGGTATGTGGAGTCACATGGGCTGGGAATCGAACCTCCAACCCTATGATTAGTAGACAACCCGCTCTACCAACTGCGCCACAACCGCCCAAAAAAATCATTAATAACAGATGTCACTGTAAAGTGACGGCACTTCAGTGAGTGATGATGTCTGAGTTGGCGAATACATTTGTTGTCAAATCCTTTGTCATTGCATCCCATCTGTGTATCATTTCCTCTGGTCCTCAGAGGATCTGAGATGTGTGGTAGAAATCAACGGAAACTTAACTAAAAACAATATTCAATATTCATAGTACAATATACATAGTATTTTTGTTAGAAGTGTTAGAATCACAAGTTTGGCTACTACCCTTCATATTCCCCAGGTCTCAGCTCTCATGTGTTTACTGAGTTGCTACTGTATGTTTGTGCATAAGTCGTTTTGAATTTTGTGTGTTCTGACTTACAGTGCAGCATTTTTGTCTATGATCTTCTAGACATCCTCTTTCACTCTGCTAAACTAGGTTTTGTATGATTGTTCTGGTTGTACGATTACAATACACTTACTGTAAGAAAGATGCAGAATTACTGTTTACAGTTCTTCTATATGAACCTCATGACCAAACGGCTGTTTAAAAAAAATGAAAGCTAAAAGGTCTAAGTGTAAACGGCTTAACATTTCAATGAAATATTCCACAGATTAAAAGACTGCTTTCAGCTGTATTAAGCGAGGCAAACATGTACCATACTATTCATATGTCTTACGATGCAGCATGACATCCCAAAAAATGCATTTAGAATACGATATAATTAAGAGATAATTCTGTAATCTCAATTCGGATAGGTATTGCATTTTAAGATGTTATTACAGTATCTGAGCTGGCACATATTTCTGTTCCTACTTTATGGATTAATCCATAAATCCATTAAGGCTGTTGCTAGTAAGCAATCATTTTTGCATGCACACTAAAGAGGAGCCTTAAAAATTCTGAATATGTCTGAATATATTTTATGAATACAAAATGAAACATGAAATCAAACAGAGTTTGGGCCCAGAATTCCTTGCTAGGTCCCTGAAAGCAGGTGAAAACTGCTTTGTACCTACTTTTACATGATTATTAGTCGCAAGAAATAGTATAAACAAACTCTAAAGTTGAACAGGAAAGTCACTGAACTCCGTAGTGAGAGACTTAATGTAAAAAATTTATGCAATAAATATATGTTAATTAATTTTCAGCCAGATACATGTAAATTAGCACAAGCTTAATCGGTCAGAACATTTTAGCAGTGCCCTACATGCAGCATTACAGCTTTGATTGAGGCGGCTGTGGCTCAAGTGGTAGAGTGGGTTGTCCACTAATCATAGGGTTGGAGGTTCGATTCCTGGCCCCCATGATTCCACATGCTGAAGTGTCCTTGGGCAAGACACTGACCCCAAGTTGCTCCCGATGGCAAGGTAGCGCCTTGCATGGTAGCTCTGCTACCATTAGTGTGAGAGTGTGTGTGTGAATGGGTGAATGAGAAACCACTAAGGTTAAAAAGTGCTATATAAGTGCAGACCATTAACCATTTATTAAGAAAACATGACCTTCCACTTATAGCTGCATTTCAAAGCTATTACCTCACCTGGAACGTTTAAGGTCTGTCATCTCTAAGTTAAACAGAGATAAGATTATTAAACAGTGGTAAATACCAGCCAGATGAGCTACAAGTGTGTTTGCATTGTAAAGCCTATAAGACAGCTTTGGCATAAGGACAAAACAAGATTTGGAAAGAATAGAGCGGCAGGAAAGAGACGAGAGTGAAAGCAAAGTAGGAGAATGTGCTCTAATCTCCTATAATAATGAGCTATTCAACACCTGCATGCGGTTAACATGCCTTACTCAGATCTTATTTCTTTACTGTCCTGTTCAGTGAGTATTTATACCTGCCTGTGAAAGTATAAGGTCAGTGTGGGTATTTTCATATAATATATACAGTAAAAACATATGATTCTGGGTTATGTTTTGTTCCTATGGCATATGTAACAACACATCACTTACTGTATCATTAAAGAGTAGCATTAAAGACAACAGGAGGTCAACTGTAAGAACACCAACTGGCTCAGACTCACTTCTTCTGGCCTATCTGGGTGCCTTGGGCTGCACACGTATAGTTTCCGATCTGACCACCAAAACGTACAGCCATGGCCACATCGCAATCGTCCACAGCAACCATGGCAACTTTCTCCTCAGATGGACCATGAGGGAAACCAGTACGTCCAATGTGAGGCTAAAAAAACAAAAACAAAAAACCCAGTAAATATTCGTGTTACTAAAACAAACCTCTGAGCAGCCTAAAAAGACCTTTTCTTGAAAATGACTTTAAAATGCCAGGGACATGTCAGTTTCTAGTGTCGGCTAAATAACTAAATCCTAAATAACTGAATGGAACACAAAACAACTGATTAGTACCATACGGGGCTCTTGTTTTGAAATATTTTTATATGTAATGGCAATTCCACAAACTATTATATAACAGCATGACCATAAAAAAGATGTAGCTACCGTGTAGTGCTAATCTCTCAAACATAGCGTGAGGTGTCTGCTTGCCAGACTGTAGAGCCCTGCCCACAACGGCTAAACATTTAATTGGATTACACCAGTAAAACACTGGAGAGAATGACATACCAGACAAAGTGTATGCCATTCAATGTCAGAAAAATCTCTGCAGACTTGATTAGTGCAGAAAAAGCCTGCATTATTATATAGTAACTCTAGCCAGCTTCTACTAATTCTAATTCTTTTGCTTTGGCAGTATTTAATTTACTTTATTTATTTAGCATGTCAATGTCACATAACACAATGTCCTTTGTACATGGACTAAAGAGTGTTACAGGGAACATTACAGAAATCACACAAAATCATGACATGGCATAGCTAAAGTGAGCTAATGTAATAGAATTTCCAGTGGGAAGTCATGTTTACTCCGTGTTCAAAATATTCAATGATGACGCTAACCAGCTAGATAATGTTAGCTAAAATGACTGTATATCATATCGATAATTGTTCATAATCTTCACAGATTAAGCTAATCAACTAACATATGCGCTCATTGTTTCTGAGGGGATTTCTAAATGAATGTCCAAAATCGTCAGTGCTGAAGCTAGTCAGCTAGCTAAAATAAGAGAACCAGATGGCATTTCCTATAACTGGTATCTCTGTGAATGAGAAATGTTACTGATTAAATCACATAACGTGTTTTTAAAGTGATATGTTCAGTAAAGTGTGCAATTTAGGTGGGTTAATGGAAGGAAATTCTACATTTGGTGAAGCATTGTAGTCTTTAGGTCATGACAAGCCTATGCACTCATAGCTCAAGCTGACAGGCACCAAACCTCACTCACTCACAAAGCTCCACCTGAGGGCACAGGCTCTGTTTTAACAAGTTAAGATGTTACTATCCAAAAATAAATAAGCAGATGATTTTTACCCTTTGCTGTGACAGAAGAATGTTTTGACAGCAGTTTCTTGAATGCAAATTTGTAAACATTAATAATGATATATAATTTCTGATCTTCCACCTGCAACTTACACTATACAATAAGCTGGACAAATCATTTAAAATACAGCTGATATGTACTACATAGTTTCAAAAGTTCTGTCCTTCTTAAAGTCAAGCCAGCTGATGTTGACTTTGACTTTTGACAATTGATCTTAATGTTCTAATGTCCAGTGCCATCGAAACATGCGAAAGCAATACATACCATATCTTTAACACCTCTATGTGTCTATTTAAGCATGCCATATTGTAGATATGGCTGTTTATATAGTTTTTCCTGTTTGTGGTTGCTAGATAAGTATGAAATCATCAGTTAAAGTTAACTAGTTAGTTAGGTAGCTCAGGTTAACATTAGCATGTGGTTTTACTGTGTCACTTTGCTCAACAAATGATAAATAAACACACCTGCAAAGGCAGTCTAATGAGGCATCTTCTATTATTAAATGATTAATAAAGTCAATTCTACAGTACTCACGCAACACACATTTACACTTGGCTCATAAAGCAGTAGTAATTTAGATGTAGTAGTATCTGTTTACAATAAAATAAATAGACATCCCCAGTGTGATAGGATTATGATTTAAATACATGATTTCACATTATATTTGAGAAGACACTGTCAAGCAACAGCATTAGCAATGACTTTGAGACCAAAGGGGCCTTTTTATACACACAAAGCATAACGTCCATAATCTTTTCCAACTGACACTGCAGAGGCTTGAAGGGCAAGTTCGAGTGCCTAACAAATACTATACATGGGTGTTGGTTTCCATGCATTTCCTTCCAAGTGAGGGTTAATTGCTTAAAAAATGTGAAAATTGGACAAAAGTTGCATTTATCATAAAAAGTTGGATTTATCATCGGGTGTTATCACTGTTTTAGGATTACCAGACCAATAAACTATAAAACCTTTTGGCTACCTAAAATGAGACTAGGCTAGTTTGGTGTCACTAGCCAAGGGGAGGCACAACTAAGCTATCATTGTATGGGTTTAGCTGCTACAGTGTCATGTAAAATACATTAGCTGTCCTTATGCACTGCTCATATCATGTTCATGTAACTTGGAACTTACATAGACATTTACATCTAAATACAATAACCTTTGTTTTCCTGCTCAGCATGAGAGGCTGTTATTGTTTCAGTTTCAATGCTTTACTGGTAAAAAATTATATATATTTATATAAATTATATATATTTATTTTTCGCCTCACACTGACTATGTGAGCTAGTGTTTTTAGAATTGAGAACTGTCAGTCAATAAGACATGAGTATTTCCACTTATTGTCCTGTAAACCCTGTCTGATTGGTCTTGCCTCTGTTCACTGATGATAAAATACAACAAACCGTTCACTGAAGACACAACATGACAACACTGCGGTTTTCTTTTACTGGCATTCAGTGACAAACCACTCCAAGTGGACAATTATTCAGGGCTAAAGAAAAACCTTTAGTGCTACAGCCCCATATGCTCAGGCCAGGTTATGCCCCTGTTGATAACCCCTTATTACTGTGGTATAAGCCACTCCACATATTGGACAATGTGTACTAAATCCTCTGCTTTAGGTCTACCTGCCTGTCAACCTTCTATTGACTATATGGCCTTTGGGATGTGGTTTCACTATTTTGTTTAGCCAATGAGTGAAACTGAAATTTGAGTGTTAAACCCTGAACCAGGCATGCTAGGCCCCCTAAGTGTTTTCACCACATCAGATGAGATCTTACCCATAATGAGAAACTGATGGTTGAACTGTCACAACAGAAGAATGATGGTGAATGTCAAATCGTCTACAAGTGCCAACCGAGTACTGGAAGCTGTTCTGATTCCAGACAGGACTCTTCAGACATTTCAAGTAGGTCTAATAACATAGTAGGGAAGAGGTCTAATGACATTCTTTAGTGACAGCCAGTGGCTCCTTTTTAAGATTGAGTTTTGACAAACTGACAATCTACCACTTAGTCTTCCTCCAAAATTCACATGTAGTTCAACTGTTTCCATTGTTGGTGTTTTGTATTTTGCACAGGGTTTTCAGTATTTACACCGTTACTCTTTGTACACAGTTTTAATAGATAGCAATCTGACAGGGTACTCCATTAAAAACCTATGTCAGTATTTTGTGCTTAAGACATAGCCATTCCTTTTTGGCATTTAAGCTTTCATAAATCTGTTTTCTTCAAGAATATAACACACTTGAAAGAAGTTTCTCTAAAAGATCTTACAAGGCTGTTCTATCTCGAGTCCTAGAACACCAACCCCAAATTCTCCTACCTTCTATCTATCTAAAGAGCCTGTGCTGAAGATTTTCTCATAATATCATTGCCGCTGAATGAAAACACAAAAAGTACATTGAGGGGGGAGTAGGCCAGGCTCATGGGCCCAATGAAATACAGTGATTGAGAGCATTCCTGCACTCTGACACATACACCATGGACAGAGTCTAAGTAATCAAAATCCAGACACTCCATCCAGCTAATAACCATCACTTCAATGTGTGTGTGTGCGTGTGTGTGTGTGTGTGTGTGTGCGCGTGTGTGTGTGTGTGTGTGTGTGTGTGTGTGTGTGCGTGCGTGTGCGTGCGTGTGTGTGCCTGTTCTAGAGGAGCACATGCTCACATAGGAGAACTGTTTGGATAACTATGAAACTGGAAACAGATGAGACAACAAAATAGCTATTCTTCTTCTAACATGCTGAACATTCTCAGTGCTTTAAGCAACTATTTACTTCAGTACTCAAACTGAATCTGCAACTAGTTAAGGCTCAAATATTTATAACTCTTATTAAGGTTTGTATGGAGCAACATACACTGGACAACCTCACTGATAATAAACTGGTGCTCTTATTTACTGACTTTGCATGTCCTCAATTCCCTTATCTTATCTAAAAGGGAATAAGAAAAAATATCAGAAGCACTTCAGTCACATATGAGACACATTAACTGATTGATATTGATTCATACAGTATATTGTAAATGTGCATGAAAGAAGTGAATTGAAGTTATTTGGCAACATTAATAGCTTATTATTAATAACTAATGTATCTGAAATTGTGCAGTATATTTAACAAGCAGTAAAATATCTGTAGCACACTAACAGTGTATTCAGTCCAATGTCTCAAAACAAGACATAATGTATATACCTCATAAAATAATACACTCTATATGTATGTGTTCAATACAGAGCTAAGTACAGAGTTTTCTCCTGGTTATCTCAAAAACACTGTTTAGTTGTTTTATGTCAGGTTCAAATATGGTAATATAGGCATACACAGTAAAAAAAAAAAAAAAACACCCCCCGTGCTGCGGGGGTTTCCTCCGGGTACTCCGGTTTCCTCCCCCAGTCCAAAGACATGCATGGTAGGCTGATTGGCATGTCCAAAATGTCCATAGTGTATGAATGGGTGTGTGAATGTGTATATGATTGTGCCCTGCGATGGACTGGCACCCTGTCCAGGGTGTACCCCGCCTTGTGCCCGATGCTCCCTGGGATAGGCTCCAGGTTCCCTGTGACCCTGAAGGAAGGAGTAAGCAGTATAGAAGATGGATGGATGGATGAATGGAAACTACAGTACAGCAGCGAACCTCTGTTAGTATACATAACTCAATTTATGTAATTTAAAGTGCATATAAATACAAAGGTGACAGTAAATAGCAGAATACAATGCCACTTAAAAACGTAATGAAAAAAAAAGTAAAATATGTAGAGCACAGAGCTTGAACAGTGGTGAATGGAATCCAGTTAGAACACAAAAGGTACCAGTTCCAGAGGCAATAATTACGTACATAAATGTAATTTGGTAACATTTTTTAAACAAAATAATAATTTTTGTCCATCCAAACCCCCCTTCAAATGTAATACTAACTCTTAATGTTACCATATTGTACATTGACACCCTAAGTATATATCACAGTAGACAGCTTTTCTCAAATTAGCACATAAATACTACAAATTTTACAAGCATTGTGTGAATAACAGCTGTGCGTTGCTTTATATCTAAGTGTGATAAAAGAAGTTTGGCCGTCTGGCTCTTTCATAGAGCCAGACAGCCTCATTTTTGTACCTCATTGTGGCCCAGATTAACTGTGCAGGGGGTCACTTTTTTCTGAATTAGTTTGGGGTTATAATTGGACATGGGTTATAAGGAAAAGAGCGTTAATAGGAAGGTCCTGATTTTATTCAGCCACAACAGAGAAAATGCACTCCTGATTCTCACCATAGGTCTTATAACATGTGCCAACCGATGATAAATAAGCCTCTTGGGCTAACTCTGGCTCATTTTCAGCTTGAACAGGAATTCACAAAGATGAAACAAATTAAAATGCTGACAGACAGATCAATGCCTTTGTGTCATACTATAGATTGATTCCCACACCAGATCACAAAAAGAAAATCTCACCATTTTCCCCGGCCTAGTTATTTAGAGATCAGTGTTAAGGAGAATAAGGCAACTACATACTGTATTTTTACAATGTCACACTTCTTAAACAGGTAAAACCACCCCTTGCGCATGAAATTTAATTTGATGTAGTTCAGTACTTTTTTTGACTCTATTAATGTTTGAGGTTTATCGTTAACATTAATTCGGCAACTTGTAATGATTCTATTCCTATTTAATGTGTATTTTCTTATCTGTTGTGTATAACTGAATCACACATTAAATGACAGCCTTAATAATAATAATAATAATAATAATTATTATTATTATTATTATTATTATTATTATTATTATTATTATTATTATTATTATTATAAAAGCACCCTGACATCACTAATGTGTTTCTACTTCATGAAAGAAAAAACAAGACCCTGGTGTAACTGAAGCTTTTCAAATAGCTCACAGCTATGAAACATGACCCATTATGCATTTCACAAAGTGTCGATGGTTGCAGTGGGGTATTATACTTCTGGATGTTTACAGTAATAAGAGGGTCTTAAGACAGAAGAAACATCAAAGAAAGGAAACAGACTGGATCTTACGAGGTTCTTCCATAAAAGGAAATAATAGCCTATGTAGCTAACAGCTGTCATGTCAAAACAAAATCACGACATGATGCTGAGAACTTATGCATACTTTCATAACCTCTACATTGGATTATGGATGGTATGTTGTTGGCTGGCTTCCCTGTTTCTGTTTTACCTTTCCCACTTTATTTCAATACCAGTATTATAGCACAGATCAGTGGGATCCCCCTTACAGGCCTAAGTGAGCGTGCACACACAGACACACACACGCACGCACACACAGAAAAACATGCACACAAGATCCAAGCATGGATTTAATATTACAATACGAGTCTCAATATGCTCTTCCACCAATATGCTCTTGCAGCAAAGAGCAATATAGCCCATTAAGTTGCTTATTATTGCTGTGTGAATGTTTTTTACTGTTTACACTGTCTGCACAGACTATGGACTATATTAGCCCACATGCACAACCTCTACTGTGTGACTGTTTTTTACTGTTTACAATGTCTACACAGTCTATGGACTATATTAGCCCACATCCACAACCCCTACCTCAATTTCCCAGTCTGTCTTTTTGAATCTTGCTGTATTGTATGTTGTATTGTGTGTGTGTGTGTGTGTGTGTGTGTGTGTGTGTGTGTGTGTGTGTGTGTGTGTGATGCCTTGAGCTATCTATCTATCTATCTATCTATCTATCTATCTATCTATCTATCTATCTATCTATCTTATTCTTCAGTGATTAGTATGAAATATTTAGTACGACAGACAGACAGACAGACAGACAGACAGACCTTGTTGTAGTAATGCAGCCACACCGTGTGCCACTGGCCGTCGCTTACTCCGGCCGGTATGTATGGCGCCACCGTGGTCCTGCACTCTCCTGCGGACAGGAAGCAGGACAGAGAATACAGCTTGTAGAAATAAGAACACACACAAGGCTGAACCCTTACAAGTGTGTGTACAAGTGAGTGTATTGAAACATTAAACTATTATTGTTGGACTAAACCCAACACCAATATCAATAAATTACATCACAGCACTGAAACTGTCTGTAACTATGGAAGTGCTATCATGACAGTTGAGACAGTTGACAGTCCTAGCCAACAAAAAAAAAGTCCACCAGTACTCAGGGAGTGTTGTGATATTAATGGAGCGCTTCCAGTTCAGTGAAGGCAATAAGTGAATCATTATAGAGGACATAATGAAAATCCTGGACCTCCCATGAGAAAAACTTAACTAATGTTCCCATGTCCCATCCAGACACTGTAAAGTCTGTTGGGAATCGTTTACTACTCTATCTTATTTCATTATGTCGAGCAATGGCTGTAGAGGAGGGACTTGACCTTTGACCTAGGCTGGGTTTATCACTTACCAAAATTAAACTGTTATTGAAATTCCTTCACTCCTAGACTGTGAGATGTTGCTGTTTGAGGAAATGCCTTTCAAAGGCATTTGCTATCCAGTACCGTCCACAGCTGACCCTTAACTCTCTGACATACATGGAATTCACCTTCTCACACTCAGGGAGAGTAGGGCGACACATTCCACTGAACTATACTTTGGAAACAAGTCTAAATGTTAAAGAGACAGGATGATGATCTGGAGGCATGTTAACTATTTGCCACCCAGGAGGGCTGGAGTGTTTGGGTTAGAAAAACAAAGGGACAGGTAGATAGAGGATGTGTGTTTCAGTGCTCTTTGGCCAGCTGCTTCCTTTGGCACAAGGCCTCCACACATACTTATGTGAGCAAAAAAAACAAGAGAAAGTACTTCTCTCACACACTCTGGACAGTTATGTGCACTAATAGATTTCGGATTCAATCAAATGAACTTATCCATTCAAACATATTTTCAAATCAGCTCACTTAATGCAGCATAGGTAAATTAGTGTTACTATATTTTGTCATTTTATAATCCATATCTTTAAAAAGAATGTATTTCTGTATGAGTCTTTATTACACACATATACCCCGTTATAAGAATGGCAACTTTTAAACTGCTGTAACAGTTAAATATTCGACTGGCTATCCCTCTGCTCTTTTCCTCTCTCCTCCTCCAATCATATTCCTTTGCATTAAAAAAACTAAAAACTTGGTTGAATATTGCATTTTATAGAATATTCTGTTTATATTTACTTTTATTTCTATCATTGTGAACTCAAACGGTGACAGCAATGTATGTGATATTACTATGCATTATTAGCATGTTTCTCAATGACTTCATGAGTAATACTTCATGTATTGATCCTTTAGTTTCACTTTCCTATGTTCAACAAACCTGACCTTAGTCAACACTGCGAGTGAATTTGATTTAGGAGCAGTTTAGCTGCATGTCAATTTATTCAAACAATACATTTCTCAATATTGGAGAGGTCCTGGATTAGTTTGCACTACGGCAATACATATACACACCATATACAGACAACACAAACCATATACACACAACACAAACCATAAACACACACACACACACACAAACTCACCAGCAGAGAAAGTGAGTTGGATTTGCTCGTCCACAATCTCCACAGCGATAAAGTCATGTTTTTCATTAAATCTTCCATTATAGAGTAACAGCGCATTTCTCTCTTTAGTGGCAAACCTGTGCAACAAAAACATATATGTTCAAAGTATGGCCAATATGATTAGGATTCACATAGCATATATAGAACATGTTTCATACAAATCATACTATACTTTCAGGGTAACACTCCAATCTATGAATATAGTTTCACTCCAAAGACCAGGATCAGTTTTATGAACACCTCAAACAGGATCATGCATTATTCGAAGATACCAAATGTGGATGCTAAAAGAGAGAGGGAAGATGGAAAAGGAAGTAAGAGGAAGATAAAACGTGGGAACAAAGCGTGCGCTAATTGTGGTAGTGACGAGGTAACTGACGGAGAAGTCACTGGGGGAAAGCTGACCTGCAGGTGTTTGCCAACTTGTGGCAGTTTTGCAGGTCACATGGGAGGTGGATAAAGAGAGGTGTCAGGTAGCACCTGGCACAAGGGCACACTCACAGGAAGCAGGAACAAAGATCCGCACCACACAATACATCCTGTTTGCACGATAGCTGTGGAGATCTGATTGGAGTGAGTTTTAAAGTGAATTTATATCGGAGGATCCCTTAGAAGCACATTTTGCTGAAGCAGCAATCCAGCATGCATGGGACCCATAACCACTACTTGCTTTTTAATTCACTCCACACATGAAAATATATGTATTGACGGTCAGAATATTATGTAGATGTTATGTATGTGTTATTATTGTGTAAAGTTGATTAGCCCATTCAGATTCCTGCACCCATACTATAAACAATGGCTTAATTTCATAAAGTGTCTTAAAAGGACTCTTTTTCATGGCTTGAATAGATTTTTTATTACTTTTGTGGAACCAAGAATAGGGGACACAGCGGTTTAGTGCTTAGAGGTTGGGGGTTCTCATGCGTGTGCGGAGTTCGCATGTTCTCTCCGTACTTTGGGGGTTTTCTCTGGGTACTCTGCTTTCCTCCCCAGTCCAAAGACATGCACTAAAGGCTGAGTGGCATTTACAAATTGTTCATAGTGTATGTAAACCTTGTCATCGGTTAGCACCCCGTCCAGGGGGTCCCCTGCCTTGTCCTATGAGTTCCCTGGGATGAGCAGTTTAGGCTCCACCATGACCCTGTATAGGACAGGTGGTATGGAAAATGGACTGATGGACCCATGAATAGTACCACAATTGGCTGTAAGAATGAATGTTATGTTTCTTTCTAACCCAAACTCGAAGATTCATCAGTCACTGTCATATCAAGTGGTTATATTTACTTAAGCTTCTTTCGCCGACATATCCATAGCACGTCTTTGGCGGTGACTGAAAAGGTGAGTGTGAAATATAATACCAGGAGTAATAAACACAAACAAGGTGAATTAATTTCTTGATAATTCTTTTTCCTTTAAATGCCTTTGGAGGTGAAATGAAAGAGGTTGCTAACAACAAGTGCCACTTCTCTGTTTACCGTGCTTGCTACTCAGAAAAGACATGGTATGATTACAGACTTGAAGCACTTATATAAATAAACAAATAAGCACAAATATCTTTTTCAATGAGTGTGTCTTCCTGTGTGTATACATAACAGTTTTTTCCCAATGCTATAAGATCCAGCCACAATGTTTTCATAGTATCAGGATTTTTAAAAATGGTTTAAAATGAAAATAGGTGTCACAAAATTGTATCAGGTTTAAACTAGTAGGAGGAGTAAAGGATGATGGACCAGTAGTACATTTTTTGCAATTTCACCTACAAATTAAATGTAAACCTTTTAAAGATTTCATTTGACTTACCCTCGTAGTACTGACAATTTACTGATATTATAATTTTTTTAGAATCCTATTCTATATAACGACCAGCCTGCCATGAGAATATGGATGGACAGCTGGCTGTCCACACTGGCAGAGGTACTCACATGAAGGAGAGTGTAAAGTGAAACCTCTGTCTCAGGCCCCTGAAGGTGACAAATGCGTTCCCAGGAAAGCTGCGTGTGCTCATTTGACAGTAGGGCTTCTCAAACGCTCCGTCAGGACACTGGCACATAAACCCCCCAACCAGCAGGTCCACACAGCGGCCTCCATTCATACACACACCCGACACACAGCGTCCCGATCGAGAGCTCACCTCACAGTTCTCACCTGGAATAGAGATACAGCATGAAGAGTTGAGGCCAAAAATAATATACACACATAACAAAGTATCACATTTCCATGTAAATAATGATGAGCTTGGCAGACGCTTGCAACGGATGTAATAAATCAGCATCTGTTTGTCCATACAGGCCCCAACAAATTAACAGCCCTGAGACACAGCTTTTACAGGCTTTACACATGAGTTCAACCTGAACCCACACCATGTTTTTCTTCCCTCCCCGTGTACACACAACACACTCAGTACTGCATCCAGTGACCCAGGCTAACCCCTGCTCTTAATCAAACACAACCAGGCTTCAGCCCAAAGGCAGAGTGATAATAGGAGAAGTGTGGTGGTGGTCTGGAGGACACCTGTCAGCCTACAACACCACCATTCTGGAAGCTGAGATCTCTGAAGAAGTGATGACAGCTCGCTAATGGAGGAAGATGACATAATTTGCTTTTTTTTGTTCTCTTATGAATGACTGGGGAATTCTTTTGGGTTTTGTTATTTGCTATATGAATGCTGTGTGTGGGTCTGAGATAATGAAACGTGAGTCAAAGAAAATACAGGTGCAAGATGAGAAATCTTTCACGGTTTGATTTAGCTCCACTAGAGATGGATTCACATTCCATACACAAACTTCATGCTGTTTATTTTACTGTAGTTAGTAAATAGTTTATAGTAGATACTCAATCATTTTGGTCCCATTTTCTCACCAATTTGGTCACAAGTCAACTGGGGATGGTATAGAGTAACTGCCTCTGAGACACGTTAAGTCAGCAGCTACATCTTTTTGCACTGATCCTCAAGCTGGCACTGTAAAGCACTATCTACCCTCTTCCACATACATGAGCTCACAGATGCTAATAATTGGTTAGTGTTACTCTGATCCACAGGGGAATGTATGCCATTCTTCACTCCCAGGGAGCACAGCCAATTTGCTCTCTCTCAGGATTTGAATCAATATAATGTTTTGAGGTAAACACATTTATACATGGGAGGACATGTCCAACCCACATTTCAAAATCTAAGTTTTGTCCCCCGAATTTTTCCTAATCTCAAATTGTATTTCACATTGCCTGCCTGTCAACTGGACAATCTTCAAATTAATTCATTCCGCAACATTTAGATACATAATTCAATTTAAAAAACAAACTTTCTCTAAAATAAGCGAGGGATCAGACTCGAGTAGCTAACTGTCACGGCAAGGTAACAAGCAAAACTTGTTATGGTCTTTCAGAGAGGTGGCCACTCTTATGCAATGAAAGCGGAATGGATTCATTTGGAGATGACGCCAATATTGTGTGACCATCCGTGGAAAAAAAGAAACTGGTGTCCTGAGGTGAGCACGGCTATGACACAGCATTCAGACACTCTTGAGCACACTAAAGTATAGATGAAAGATTTTCCACTTCTATTTCAGGTAGGATATCATAGCTATTTCATCCCATGAAATTGCCGATTGTTTGCTGGTTTTGATCAATAATTTTGTTGTCGAAATAATTATTTCGCCAATGAAACTGTCACAGCATGCCCCGAAGCACTCTATCACCAGCCCCCCATCCATCCCGCTCCCAAGGTTCAAAATCAATCCTACGCCCCTGGGTAAGTAACTGAATAATAACATGAGTCTTTTAAGGACTTTATTGTGAAGCCTTAAGCTCAATTGAATCTCTAGTCTGAGTCTTTCTGCTTATGTACGTAAGAGTGTATAAGTATCAATAAAGCTTTTAATATTCGCTATCTGGACATAGTTATTAGATGCCATAGCTGCATCATATCTATCATATCTATCTTAAACCTCAGTAACCTGTTTCAGTATGTTAGCAGATGAATGCGCTCAAGGACAACATCTAATGGAGTTGAGTGATCTATTACAGTGTGTTCATCCAATACACTCACTATTGTGCACCTGCCACCTAACATTGACAAGAATTGGGCCCTGAGCAAATATGTGTTAGGATGTACAAGGCAAGTTCCAGGGATGTAATGACCCAAATGCCTCGTAGATAATCCCTCGTTTCAGAGGAATTACAGGGATATATTACAGGGTAATGAGAGAAAAGCAGTGCAGGAACTACAGAAGCCACTGTCAACACCTCAGAATATGACCACAGGCTATAAAAGGAACATGGCCTCACTGTTCTTTAGCATGGACGAGAAATCCAAATCCATGGAGAAAATAGTTGTCAAAATGGGTGAAAGATCCAGAGAGGAATCTCCACTACTCATGTTAAAGGTATGCCAAAGAATTCTCTACATCTATTTCATCTCATTGGAGAGGTCCTGGTGGGTCACGTTTCTACATTATCAGACCAAATAAGGCCCTGACAGTGAGACGAATACAGAAGGTAACAATTTGTTGAGAAATCAGATAAACTCACTGTTAGCAAATTATAATCTTCTAATCCATTGTTGCCACAAGTTAAACTGGTTTATTCAAGCAATATACAGAGCCTAAAATGATTAACACAAAACTGATTAGTGTCCTAAAAGAACTGTAGCGCAAAGGTCATTGTTAAATATTGAAACAAACATGACACTCAACTCTCTCACTCTCTCTCTCTCTTTCTCTCTCTCTCTCTCTAGCAGTTAAAACGATCTTAACTCTATGATGCTTTTCAGAAACTGGTCTCAGATCAGAACTTCAGGAAGCAAACTAGGAGAGAGCACTCACCTGTAAAACCCTCAGGGCACTCGCAGGTGTATCCCCCTTCACGGCTAAGGCATCTCCCGTTGTTTTTGCATGGTGCTGAGTAGCACAGGTCTATCTCTGTCTCGCAGTAATCTCCAGTAAAACCATCTGGACAGCGGCAGCGCAGCCCATTTACAGGATGGATGGGCCTGAAGAGGACTGTGTTGGAGGCCACAAAGGGAGCTGAACTGTCAAACCTCAGCACTGACACACACTTCATGTAATTCTGACAGGGCTCACGCAGGCAGATGTTGTCGTCAAAAGGGAGGACATGTTGTGAAGAAATGAGCGTCAGTAGCGTGCGGTTCAGGTACAGCTGCTCCTGAAGCTCCTCGGTGGGGTAGAAGCGGCCAGGAGTACCACCAGGCAGCAGCGCTGAGAAAGTAACGTTGAGGACACTCGTGTCCACGTCCGTGTCATTCTGTACATTGAAGACGAACACGCCATCGCGACTGGTGGACAGCACAGCAGCTATGCTCTCTGTGAATAGGCTGAGCAGCGGTGAGAGAAAGCGCTCCTGGGACATGTTCTCCAGTCGCACTGTGATACTATTCGTCAACATGTCATCTGTGATGATGGCAACACGGAGAGTGCAAAGAGCAGAGACATGGTGGAGACCATCTGAGAACAAAGAATCACACAATTCTGAGACTTATTGGAAAATATATGAAATGACTACAGACTATGGAGAAACATAAAATGAGTAGGGCTGCAAGTAGAGATTATTTTCATAATCCATTAGTTGGCCAATTACAGTATTTTTAGATTAATCAAATGGGGGGCAAACTTTCAGTACCATTTTTCATTTATTTAAAATAAAATCCACAAACTGAGTGTTACAAATATAAACTTAAAACTAAAAATTTACACAACTGTTTGTTGGTGTTTTAAAACTGCTGCAAAAACTCGTCTGATTCTCTTAAGCGAAAATGAAACAGAAAACAGCAACAGCAAATCCTCTAGCAGCAGTTCAGCATGCTGTGAGAGTGTAAGAGCTCTGTGTTACATCCACTAACAACACCACAACACTTGTGCTCTATTGTGTGTCTATTGTTAAGGCTTTGTTCAGATCTAGTGTATTCTTTCATCCCTCCAGTTTGTCTCTGTGTAAAGGGCTCCACTACTCATTAGAATGGAGTGAGTTATAATTTCCAGACAATGAGGAGACATTTGCACTTTATCACGCTGTCCTCTCATATATTCTCAGCTCAGAGAGCTACGCTCGCAGAAACAAAACACATATTTTCACCTTCACACATATGGACAAACAAAAACTCACAATAAAAATTAGTTATAGTATTAGAATACACAATATATACACAACAAAAACCTAGACAGTTTCTTTCCCCAATTTTACTCACACTCATTTATTTAACTTTTTTCCTGATTGTTATATTTAAAATTCCTTTGCAGGACAAGTAAAGGGGCTACTAGTGCAACACTGTCACGATTCTAAGGACTCTGGACTCCATTTCCCATCAGCCACCGCAAGTCACATGGTTTTCTGC
>JAFFST010053869.1:50610-68958 GCA_022414735.1 Noturus placidus | reverse complement strand
TTGTGTTGTCCTTGACTATTGTTTAAATTGGTTTGATGTTCCGAAACACTTAAGTGTGACAAACATGCAAAGGAACAGGAAATGAGGAAGGGGGCAAACACTTTTTCACACCACTGTAAGTACTAATTTGTTTGCACTGTGTTTGCAGTGTGTTTGTCCATTATTCTATCATTCTGTACTGCACGGAGTAAAGTGGGTTTCTCTCTCTCACTCAATTCCATTTTGTCCATCCACTTGCCAATAACATGAAAATGAATGGTAGACAAACAAATTTTATTGACATGGACAGAGTTATCGTGGGGTCAGATATCAGCTAATTGCACAGAGAAAAGCCCAAGTGATCCAATACGATACACAAGAGCACCAAATTTATCACATTTCAATGATAGGGTGCTTAGCAATAAATTATTTCTTCATAATGGGGATACACAGTTTTTTGAGGACATGACATTTCTTATAGAGACATTCCAGGATAAGTACTATGAGGATCTCTGTAAATTCCTCTCTTGTTCTTTCCGGTAAACAATAAAGAAAAGGTCATATACACATATTAAACACAAGTGTGGTCTTGGCAGTCCTCCAGTTCAGAGGCTGTTCTGTCTGATGCTCAGAATGTCAGAATTTGTCAGTCACTAACGTCAAAACAACTACAGTCATACAGCTCTTAAACCGCCTACTGCTAGAAGACACAACTCAACAAATTCCAAAACTGTCATGCTAGAGGAAATGAGAAATCCCAGTACATAACCAGTGTCCTTAAGGAATGTTGTCATGTTAAATAAGAGACTACTTCTTTGCCCAGTGTTGCACAGTTTAGCCTCAGGATTTTAGCAGAACTTCATCACATTTAATTCACGTCAATACCCAGCATTCATTACCCAAGTAGATCATATATTCATCAATCGTCAGTGATATTGCACATGTGAGAAAAACTGCTTTCCAAACACGGTACAAAAAATAGACAAAAGAAAAGTATTTTGCCGTTTGAGTTTCAAAAACATGTCTAGCTTGCTTTAGTTTTTGGTTTGTAACATTATCATGACTTAAATGTGTTCTACAACAAATAAGATTCCTTACTATAGTTACATGGCTCAGTTTATCTTTAGAAGCGCTGCTTATTATTATGTGATTATCTGTCCATCCATTCATCCATCCATCCATCCATCCATCCATCCATTTTCTGTACCGCTTAGCCTTCACAGGGTCATGTGGAACCTATAGCCTATCCCAGGGGACTCAGGGCACGAGACAGGAACACCCTGGACGGGATGCCATCCCATCACAGGGCAAAATCGAACACACATTCACACACTACGGACAATTTGGAAATGCCAGTCAGCCTACAGTGCATGTCTTTGGACTTGGAAACGGAGAAAACCCCAGCTGTTTGGCTTCTCTATGTTGTAGTGCAGTGGTCACCAACCCTCTTCCTTGAAATCTACCTTCCTGCAGGTTTCATCTCCAACCAAAATCTAACACACTTGGTTTTTTTTAAACAATTTTTTATTGATTCCCAGACACTTTTCAGAATACAACACAATATATATGTACAGAATCAACATTTTTACCCTGATAGCAACCCTTCCCACCCCACCCCCACACCGAAGACAACCTCGGCTCATATAACCAATAACTATCGCTGGTTATATATATATTGTAAAACACAACAACAGGCATACAAATTTAAGTAGGGAGTGTTTGTAACTCCATAAAATATTAAATAAAAGGTTGCCATTTATAAAAAATAAAATCATCAGTACAACCCCTCATCGTATATATTATTTTCTCGAATTTTAAAAAACAACACGTCCTTTAGCCAATGGGAGGCAGATGGATATTTAGCAGACTTCCAATGCAACAGTAGGGAACGTCTTGCTATAAGGGATGTGAAAGCAACAACATCCTTTTGTATCGAGCTCAATGGAACTGAGGCATCAAGAATCCCAACTACAACAATCAATGGACAAAGTTTTAAATCTACCCTGAGAATAGTGGACATGATGGTAAAAAAAAAAACCAGACCAAAAACCATGGAGATCAGGGCAGAAGAAAAACATATGGCCAAGATGACAGGGAGAGCCATGGCATTTATCACACTTGTCCTCTACGTCCGGATATATTACAGAAAGTCTCGACTTGGACAGATGCACTCTGTAAAACTTTGAACTGGATAAGTCCAAGACGAGCACAAGAAGTGGTAGACTGTACACCCCCTATCGCATGTTTCCCACATATTCCTAACACACTTGTTTTAGGTGATCAAGAACCTCTTAAGGCAATGATTAGATGGTCAGGTGGGCACAATTTTGTTTGGAGCTAAAGTCTTCATGAAGGTAGCTCTCCAGTAACCCTGTTGTGCCTCTGTCATGTATCACTATATCAAATGATTTTGATTTCAGGTCATTCACTATAGTAGTTAATGCTCTCCACTATGTATCTCATAGAAACGTTTACAAAATTGTAATCTACATAAGATATTCAACATTATTGCAGTAGCTTTCTGTACCATTAATATCGGGCTTATTTCTGCATTACATTCCTCAGTCAGTGAGGAAGCAGGAAAAATAACGGCATTAAAAATTATTTAAGTTAGCTCAAGTTAAACTAGTATGTGGTTCAGAAATGCAAATTCTTCAAATTCACAAACAAGAAAAAATTTAATTATACACCACAGTTTTTCTACATGGTATTATCCAAACAAACCCCTAAGAGCATTCTATACCTCGAAATACACCCACACTACACACTGTAAAGCACACAGAACAACAGAAGTGTACCGCACACCCTCTGAATCCCCAATGAATGTTAATGAAGGCTCATTCCTAACTAAGTGAAAATGAAAAAGACCCTAACACCATTAACACAGTATGAAACACAGTAATTAATTCCTTTTTAGCATTTCGGCTATTGAGTGTTGACTCTGTAAGCAAAGATCTTTCTTTTCTTGAAGGAACGGCAGACCCTCCCACCCCCACAACACACACACACAAAGAGTTAAAATTTCATTCCTAAGTGCCAAATATCCACAGGGAAAGAACTCTGATTCCACGTCCTGGTGGGAAGTTAAAATAAGCCAAGATCACGGCTGCCATTCAAAAACACAGGTCAACTATACCATGCCAACTCATAGCCTTCTCATAGCATGATCATCACTGAAGCCTGACCTAAATATGTTTGGTGCTGTTTCAATTGGCCTTCATAATATAATGAGAAGAGCTAAGAGTGGTGCCAAAGAGTGCACGCTATACCACGGTTCAAAATGCTGTTATAAACTTTGAAACAAGCAATCAAAATTGGGATGGATCGGAAACTTGGAAGAGGTCCAAGACAAAATGATTGATAAGCTTCCTTAAAAATAATTCCAAGTACAGCTGATTTTTGCAACAGAATAAACCCATACAAAAAGTGTCTATAATATGAACAGCCAAACAATCCAAAAAGTGCATTAATTCTCTCCAAATAATTGTACCTCATTTTGCTAATCTCATCAAGACTGTGCCATATCAGACACTTGCTTTGTTTCATTATATACTGAAAACCTGGCAGTTCTGTTACTCTCCTAATGCGTCTTCTCCACATACAGGCTTCATTCATTTTTCAGACATATTAAAACCCCATGCTTGTCCTCAACATGGCTTCTGTGGAATGCAGTAAAGGTGCACTCAGAAAAACGTAATGAACAAAAGAGCTTTCCACAGAGTGCACACTCTAAGTGCTTTGTAATGGAGGCCGCGCCTCTCCAGACTGCCCTCGTGAATCTGTTATGGATCTTGTTAACATCGGCAGTGGCAGGCCTGCCTCTTGCAGAGCACGCAAGAGGAGCAACGGCATGCCACAAATTTCTGCCTTTACAGCGATAAGTAGCACTGTTTATGGGAATTTCTGAGTTTATAGGGACAGCTGTAAATCCAATGTTGAAAGATTGGATCATGTGGTGGAGTTAATATGTGTGAAATATGATCCGATGTAATAGTATATATGAGCAGTGATGGACCTCCTGAGTGCAGATTTGTTACATCACTGCCTAAGGACAGAAAGTGTGTGTGTGTGGGGGGGGGGGAGCTAAACAGGCATATTTTACCAGCTCAGTAGACAAATAAGATTCTGGACATCCTTGCCTAGAGAGTGTTTCTGTTTTACTTCAGCATGAATTAGATAATTATTCTATAAAGTACTGAAAGTCTGACTGAGCATGGGCATAGGTAGAGGCCCCACACTAACTAAGTTTCCTCTCAGGTTCACAATTCTCAAATGATGTGTTTCAATGATCTGGTGATCCTGGTTGCAATGCAGAACACAATTCAAGAGAATGCATCTCAGGAATTGAAAACAACTCAGAAGCCAAATCATTATCATGAGCCAAAAAACACTGCAATATATAAAGACAAATTCCCGCCTTAGCCTGAGGAGTTCAGCACTTTTATAAAAGCATCACTGTGTCCATTGATAGTTGTTCTGCAACAGTAAAACCACTTTGTATAACTTTAAGCACAATCATGACTTAAATACAAAAAAACTTCATGTAATAATTAACAACGAATTACACCTCATTACTTTACTGCAGTGGCCACCGAATCATACACCAGTCCAAGTGTGCACACACACATTCAAGAGTATAAATACTGTGGGGTTTTTTTTGTTGTTTTTTAAATAATTCCTGGCATGTGCATTGGACAAAATATGCACATTTTTCAAAGCATGTTTTGCAATCTATAAACAACAGGCCTAAATATGCACAAGTCTAATGGCCTAGTGGTGAAATGAAGAGTTTAGTCTTTAATAACAGAAAATATAACACACGTTGGCCTTGGTACGGTCCTAAGGGAAATCCTTCAAAGTCCCTTTCTGGACTCTTTGTCAAATATTACATGGTATCCAATGGCAACCATTTGTATTTCATGTGAAAATGAAGCACAGCCATTGAACATGAGAGCAACTAAGCTGCATTAAAGAGTAGCTCAGACAGAACAAAGTCAATCCACCACTGCAATCAAGGCCACGCTTTGTCATTTGGTTCAACTGTAAACTGGTGTTGCACACAAAATTAAATGTTGTGGAAAGTTTTTTAGCCAGTGTGTATGAATGCATGTCATGACCAAATGTGAACATGTGAGGATGAAGGCTATCTGGTATTGGGAGGATGAGCTCTAAATAATAGTCTAATCGCTGAGACACTCGCCTCATTCAACAAACTCCCTTTCTTCAAGTTCTCAACACACAAACAGCTTTGTCTTCAGAGACTGAAATCTGCATGGGGACAATGGCTCCCCCCCCCCTCCTCGTGCAAGAAGCCCCCTCTTGCTCCTATCACAACCCCCCTCCTTCTCATCCTTCACAAAAGGGGCCCATGCTCAAGACCCCCAGAATGCCTGAGAGACTCACAAAGCTCACAGTCTCCATGCCAACAACAAATGAGAGCCAAAACTTTTCAGATTCTCCTTCTTGGACCTTCCGCTGAAGATGGCTGAACAGCCGTGGAAGACACTCTGGTTCTTTAGGAGATGGACAGAGGATCAGCTTGTTTAACTGAGATTAATGGAATATATAAACTGGCCTGATGCCAACAGCGAGAGACGGTTTGATTCTGAATTGTTTAGCAAAATATTCCGGGGTTTGTCACATGATTTGTTTAGAATTTCCAAACAACTGCCAACAAAAGATAACAATCCATGGCCAGATAATTAAGTCAATTAGATCATCTTTAGCAGGAAATTAGGATGTTGCTGTTTTACATCAGCAACAAATTAAGTTGTTAAAAACCTGTCTTGCTGTAGAGACAGAGCAGATGACTGAAATACATCGAAAGCCCTTCAGATAAGGATGACAAGACTTAAGATTATAAGATTCAAATCATATCCACCAGGTCATAACATTAGCTTAAATACAAACTGTAGTTAAAGTCCAAAAAATCCAGAAGTTCTTCAGATTCATGAAGTCATCTCTCCTCGCTAGCATGCCTGGTATGAGCTGAAGCGACAGGTAGTAGAATGATGGTAAGTAGCCAAGTAGCCTTTCTAAGACAGCAACAAATTAAATAAAGATTAAATAAAGGGACATTTGAGTGTTTTCAAAAAATTATTCATTCATTCATCTTCAGTAATCAAATTATCCGGGTCAGGGCTGCTGTGAATCCATTGAGTTTGTCCCAGGAATACTGAATGTTAAACAGGAGTACACCTGGATGGCATGTCAGTCCATTGGAGGTCACCATGCACACACATTCATACATAGGGCCAATTTCGAGTCAGCAATCCTCCTAAGTGCATTTTTTTTGGACAGTGGGAGAAAACCTGGAAACCCAGAGGAAACCAACAAACATTCCTAGCGTAAAGGGTGGAATTCCTATGGCTCGTTGCACACTTTTGAGGGTATGAGCAGTCTGAGAAGGCCACTACAACACAATGCAGTGTTAAAGACAAGGCTTTGGGAAGTGAAGCACATACCAGGTGAGAGATCAGAGCAGCAACCTATCTAAATCCAAATGAGCACTACCCACTCTTCTCATTGTTTTCTATGTGCTCTCTGTCTACACAGGACTCCTTACAAATCTCTCTAAAGTAGACACGGAGAAAAAGAAAACCTAAAAGACATCCTATTCCTCAGTAGACATAATAAGCTGCACTGCTTTGATATTAATTTAATACCTACACCATTAAAAAAAAGTTATTAATTATTAATGAAATGTTATTTTCTTGTGGCAGCAACCTTAACTTGATGTGGGTTAATGTGGTACGTAAAGACTACAATCAAGATCTGACTCCATCTGCTTGTCTTCTCTTTCAGCAGAACATGCGCCTATACCAGGAAACCTTTTTGCCCATATGGGCTAAGGACTGTCACATATCCTGGATAATTTCCTCAAATTTAGGTCACATCCAACACACATTTGCCTGGAACGACAGACACTTGCTTAAACAAGCCTTATGGTTCTAACAACAGTGTGAAAAAGAGATCAACCCACCAGACCAGACTTTGAATAATGAAACAAAAAATAATAATATTTGAATTTTTCATCAAATAAATCTGCTTTGTGAACGTCTGTGGAATTTCTTTAAGCTAATGGGGTCCCTGGTTATAAAAAGTTAATGATTGTCACCAACCAAGCAGCAAATTACCCTATAAAAATTATTTGTTGCATAGATGCTAAATATCAAACAAAAGTTCAGTTCAGAACTCCCAGAGAGTCAATTCAGACAGCCTTAAAGTTTCTTCATGAAAGAGCTGTGTGAAAGTGGGTCTGATTCTGTATCAGGCTGTTGAAAGCATCTATCATTGATATATTGAAACAGTTTTTACAAAGTCCTGATTAGTGTTAGAAACATAGTTGCGCTGACTTGCATGGTTGGCAATATTATTAAGGTTTAATCTTTGGAACCTGTTTGTGGGTAATGTATAGGAAACCATTAACCAAAGAAAAAATAGAACAACATGTTGATGAAAATAGTTTAAACTAAAAAACTGACTAAATTCTGACTTTCATTCTTAAATAAATCCAGGAAACTGCAATAGTCAGTGGAGCTTATAATTTTTTGAAATTACTGCAGATTTTTCCACAGATTTGGGCCAAGGTGTGAAATGTGAAATCATCACAACACGCATCCAGTCCAAGTCCTCTTCGATTCACGTGCGTCGAACATAAGTACAGCTAAAACGTTTTTTTTTTTACCAACAAACATCACGGCAAAAGACCGTGCAAAACAATTTCATGCAATTGCAAGTTTTTTGCAAAGCAGCAAAAAAAAAGCTCTGCCAAATCCTGTACGGTCTGAAAAATCCTGAACACCACTGAAGATCACGTGAATTATAAAGATCCATTCAGGATGGACTTCTTATTTAAGGAGGAACGTTAGAACAGTGTGAAATGGATAACGTTTAATAAACAAATCACATTTTATATAATCTGGATAATTACAGCATTTTCATCACACAGACATTATTAAATATTAAGTACATATACTGTATGTATATATGTATGTATTTTCATTGTTGTTCTTAATAAATAAGTAGAGTATTTGACTCTGATTAGGAAATAACTGCTCTTAATACTTAATCCTCCTCTTATGTTGGGGAAAAAGTTGCATCCATTATGTTATAGATCACAATGACATCCACAGTTTAAATACACACAAAAACAGCGAAGAACAGCTTTAAAACAGTAAACCTTCATTATGGCTTGTCTGAGAAAGACATAGGAAGAAATATTTGTATACACGTTTATAACCCTAAATGAGGAAATGTCTAAGAATTTCAGAGAGAAAAAGAGAGATTAACCAGTATTTCAGACATCTCAAAAGTGGAAATTGGTCAAATTTACCCACAGCATAATAGGAGGGTTAAATTGCCTGACAACAAGTGATATATGGAGTGATTCATACAAATGTGGCCCTTCTCTGTGCAATCACAGGCATTATATGATAAATACAGAAGGCATAAGAGTCTTACCTGACACAGTTACTCTCATAGTGGCCTCCAGAGGTCTGTTGTTCTCCAAGTCTTTGCTCAGCTTCAGCTCTCCTGTGTCCTGGTTTAGAATAAGCAAATTGAGCTCATTCCCCTCTACAAAGGTGAAGAGGAGCTTATCAGAAATGTCTGGGTCATGTGCAGGAACCTTCCCAATGACCCCTGCAGGGAAGCTGTTTGATTTATTAGTGATGTAGTTGTTAAAAATGATCTCAAAATCCTGCATAATGGGATAGTTGTCATTAACATCCACAAGGCGAATGTGTACAATGGCCCTGCTGACCAGTGGGGCAGATGTGGCCTGAACTACAATCAAGTACTCCATCTTGGTCTCGTAGTCCAGATCAGTAAGAGCGATTAGATCCCCATTAAAGATGTCCAGCTGGAAAATTTCAGGAGCATTACCCTCGACAATCTGATATAGGATTTGAGCATTTGTTCCCTCATCAGGATCTGTGGCACTGACACGTGCTAGAGTGGAACCCACAGAGCTGTTCTCCTCCACATAGATATACAACTCATCCTTTTCAAACACAGGGGCATTGTCATTAATGTCTAGCACTGAGACCTGGATATTCACTGCTGCTTTCAGAGGGGGGACTCCTTTGTCCACGGCAAAAGCCTTGAGATTGTAGTTGGCTACGTTTTCCCTATCCAGCTTCCTGGCTGTTCTGATTATCCCTGAGTATGGCTCAATAAAGAAATCACCATCACCATCATCCCCACCCTGAAATGTATAGCTCACCCTGCCATTTGAACCTGAATCTCTGTCAGATGCAGAGACTTGAAGTACACTCGTGTACACAGGTGCATCCTCAAACACAGTGCCTTGGAAGATAGCCCTCACAAACTGGGGTGCATTGTCATTGGCATCAAGCACTATGATCTCTACATACGTGGTGTCAGACTTCTGGGGAATGCCATTGTCTCGAGCGATGATGGCCAATGTGTACGAGGCTTGATGTTCATAGTCAATCTCAATCTGAGTTGTAATGGCACCAGTGTCAGAGTCAATTTTAAACTGAGGCACGTTGTCCTCCATTACATAAGTAATACGTGCATTCTCACCAGTGTCTTCATCTGTAGCACTGATGACCACAACAGTGGAACCCACAGGCCTATCCTCACTCAGTAACACTTGGTAGTTGGCACTCTGAAACACTGGCCGGTGAGTGTTGGCATCGGTAACATTGATGAATATCTGCGCCGTGTCAAAGCGTGTACCGTCTGAAGCCGTTACAATGAGAATATATTGCCGTTCCTGTTTGTAGTCCAGCGGCAAGGCTAAAGTAATAAGCCCACCACCACTCTGACTGGTGATTGCAAACCTATTCCGCGTGTTCCCACTAGATATCTGGTAAGTCACCACACTGTTCACATCCCTGTCGATGGCTGTGACCGTGAGCACACTGGCCCCCACTGGAGCATCCTCATTCATCTTCAGATTATACGATTTCTGTGTGAAGGTGGGAACATTATCATTCACATCTAACACTGTTACACTCACGCTGGCTGAGGATGACATCACAGGAATTCCATGATCCCTTGCCTCCACACCAAAAGTATAAAACTCAGTGGTCTCTCTGTCCAGCTCCATACTGACCGTAATCCATCCTGTACTGTTGTTGATGATAAAGGGAAAGCTAGGTGATGTGTCTGTGAGTTGGTACTCCAAATGAGCATTATTCCCCGAATCTGCATCAATAGCTTGAATGTGCATTACAGAGTAACCAATGGGAACATTCTCCAGTACTGAAGCTTGAAAAGGTGTGCTGACAAACATCGGAGCATTATCATTCACATCCACGACCTGCACAACAACCATGCCGGTGCTGTTAATGAGAGGTGGCCGACCACCATCTTGAGCTTTTATCCGCAAATTATACTCCCTGATCATCTCGTAATCAAGAGGGTTGATGACATCAATGACACCCGTGGGGGAATGAATGTAGAACTGTCCCTTTACATTCCCGCTGATTATGCTGTAATGCACCTTAGCATTATTTCCAGCATCTTTGTCTGTTGCCTTGACCTGAGCTACTTTGGAGTTGACAGCCACATTCTCGAGAATTTGGACAACATATCTTTTCTCGCTGAACTGAGGAAAGTTATCGTTCTCATCCTCCACTGTGATATGCACAGTGGCTGTAGCACTGCGTGGCCCAGGATCTCTACCTTGGTCATTAGCCTCCACTATAAGCTGATAGTGTGAGCAGACCTCTCTGTCTGGACGGATCCTGGTTTTCACCAAACCATTCCTTGGGTCAATTTCAAAGACTTCATTCACCTTAGCCTCATTCACAATGTTGTATATCATATTGGCATTGGAGGGAGCATCTCCATCGGTGGCTCGGATCGTCATCACTTCAAAACCCACCTCTACATTTTCTCGGATGCTGACCTTATATTCGGTCTGCTCGAACATTGGCCTGTGGTCATTTGTGTCGCTGACCGTGATTGTAAGATAAGCTGTTGCTGACCTCCTTGGGGTCCCCTTGTCATTTGCCATGACTTTAAACACATGGGTGTCTTTAACTTCCCTGTCTAAAGACTGCAGGGTTGTAATGCCACCCGTCTCTGCATTGATCTGAAAGTAATCGTTAGATCTGCTGTCAAACAGAGCTTCCATGTCATATTCAAGTACTCCTGCATCTCCATCATCAGAGTCAAATGCTTTGAGTGTAATCACTCGGGTTCCAGGTGGCTCATTCTCAGGTATGGAAACCTGGTAATTGGGCAGCTGGAACTGCGGAATTGAATTCGGGTTTCGTTTTTTACGTCTAGCCCATCGGTCCCGCAACCAATGCTCGCCATTCTCGAACAAACCCAGAGCATCAGTGGTGCCAACACGCATGTTCAATAGAGTTCTGCACCCAGTGCGAACGTACTCCATATGGATCTTCATGCCGTCTCTTGAAAATGTTCTCTTTTCAGCCCAGACCCTTTTAGAGCCCCATCCAGCTAGGGGTCTTGGGTAGTGAGCTCCACTATTTCCCACAGTGTGATGCCCTTGCACACTAAACTGCAATGTTACTCCCAAAACTAACACCCTGTCCCATGAACTGTGAACGGTGCAGAGGAACCTGGCATCTTGAGGCACACAACGTCCAGTGGTCGTATTTGTATTCCCAGTGTCTGTTGTGTTTAAACTCTCTCGAATAAACTCCATCAGATGTTCCTGTATAATTCTGGGCAATGAGCCCGGGTTCAAGCACACCCCATTTCCACAATGTAGACAGATATATGCGTCGGGTTTACGCGTCGGACCTTTCCTTCTGTATTTAATAAAGCAGTGGTGGGTGCGCGGGACTGCGCGTGAGGAAAAGAGCAAGCAATGAACTTTACAGGAGAGAGTTACAACTCCATCTCCTCTCCCAAGCTTCACACAGTGTCCCAGGGATTTCGGTGTGAAACTCCGGTCTATTTTATAAAGCCATCCTGGTCCGAGTGAGGCATTCATCAGAACTCCACCAGGGTGACGGGACTCGAAGCATCCGCACAACGGGACGCGAAGAAGTATTCCAAACCACATCCATTTCATGACTTCTTCCATGGCGCAGAGCTCCTCATCCGGACAACTTCATCCAAACAATTTCAGCGAGTAATCCACGAATGGTTATAAAATGATAGATGTAAAGCTAGGTGTGCTCCAAAAGTCGTCGGTGGATCGCACCATGCTTCCTTTAGTGATGGATTCGCGACCGGATCATTGCTTTCTTCTTAAACGACTCTTTGAAGTGAATCATACGAATCGGTTCACAGGCACGCACGAATTAATCCATGGGGTCCCCCCCGACTTTAAACTTAAAAAAATAATAATAATGTTGATTTATTTTTCATTATGTCTTCTAACCTTACAGATTACATAGCATGCCTTTAATAAGTAAACTAAGCTTTGATTTGTAGGCTACTATTTCAATTAAGATAATTGAATAAATGGAAGACTTCTTGTAAATAAAACCATGTATGCTGTATCAGCAAAGAGTTTGTACGAGGCCGTAAATGTGTAAGGATAGACAGATAATCCAGTATTTCGGAATGAAGCTGTTCTGAATGGGATGAATCAAACGCACCAAAAGGCGACCGTTTCGACTCTTAAGAGTCGACTCGTAAGAGTCGAATCGGCAGTGATTCACAATGAAGGACGCGTGGAGATAGCATACATTCAAAATTCCGACTTCGCTGTTAACTGATGCTCATAAAACACGTACTGTATTTTTTATATGATCTGTTTCTACATGAAATACTCCACGTTATTGTTATGTAGTCTACATTTCCACTACCAGCAGTCAATCTGGTCAGAAATCTTCTAAGAAAAATCCATCCATCCATTTTCTGTACCGTTTATCCTTACTGGGTCATAATAGAATAGTAATTTCATGACTCATACGTAAAAATGTAAAAGACACTATACACTAGGAATTCTCCTTTCATGACCCCTTTCTCAGCAGTTGATGTGTATATATTTTTTAAGTACTGAAATTGGGATTAGACCAGTTAATGTGACCAGTCAACAAGGCTTAATACCTTAGTAACTAAATAATTATATAACTCTCTCTAATAGTGGTTAATTGTGCTTTCCACCACGGATCCTATGCTTCATGAACCCCACTTTAAGAAACTACAGCTGCAGTGTACAGTGTGCTGCTCAGGACACATGTGAACAGCCCCCTCATATGGACAAATCCCATACTGATGGTTCAGGTCCTCCTTTCTGTACAGCATGACTATGAACAGATTAGAATCCTTCTTACTGAAATGAATCTATCTAGTTAACCTTTTCACGAGGTCTTATTTCTCATGATTTTCATCAACAAAATGGACCTTTTAATTATATAGTAGGGTGGCGCAGTGACCACAATTAAAAGGTAAAATATAGGCTAATGTAATAATAAAATAGAAATTGTTCATGCTTGAAAAGGTGGAAACAAAAAAATTGTTTTTGTTTTTAACATGTCACAACTGGATTAACTACGTAAACAAAAGCAACAGTACAATGCAGAGGGAAAAAAAATCATCTTTTTGTGTCATTTATTGCAGTCAATGGGTACAAGATTAAAGTGTTGTCATGTGTTATGAAAAGTGTTCAAACAAAGATGTAAAAATAGCTTCGGACTGCACTGGTTCATTGTTTCAGCCATCAAACATACAATAACAAATACTGGATTCCAGATTAGTTAAACTGTTAAATACCTAACAGGAATACAAAACATCACATGAATACCATCATCACAGAGTGTATGCACAGTTCAACCAGTTAACTTGAAATTACTTCAATTCTTGATGACCTTGTTAATGTTCAAACTGATATAATGAAATGTTGGCCATGCGCTATTGGTAGTATGGTCTATATCGGGCCTGTTCTGGGTGGTGTGGTCCAGGCATCTGGCCCTGAGGAGGCCCCTGCATGCGAGGAGGATGAGGGACACGTGCCGCAGTCCACAAACCAGGGCTCAGGGCTCCTGGCTGGTTGAAGGGCGGGCTCAGGGTGCCCTGGTCCTGGGGCAGAGAGTTAGGGTTAAAGTGATGAGGTGGTGGGGCACTAACAGGCGGGGCACCGTGCTGAGGGAGAGCAGCGGACAGTGGGTGGTTCAGGAACGGGGGCATCTGGTTTATGATATGTCCGGGTGGAGGGGTGATGGGAAGTGGTGCAGCGGACATTGGAGGTGCCTGGTTGTAGACCATGTGAGGAGCCCCTGTCGCCTGCATGGGGTGGCTGAGTGGGGGTGGTGGTGGAGGTGGAGGACCGTAATGTTGCTGCTGAGGTGGAGGCATGATGTGGTGAGGGTGGGACACCACTGCCTGGCCTGGGTGGTGATGAGGGGGCAGACCTGAGGGTGTCGGTGGGAGTGGTTCACGTGGAGACGGAATGGAGCTGCCCGAGTCATCATGGATGGGCACGGTGATGAGGTTACTGTGTTTGCGCGTGGTCACAGTAGCAATGCGGAATGTCTCCGGTGGGAGGGCTCGGGACGAGGGCCCTAGGTCAGAGGGAGAGGGTGATGCTGAGGGCGGCTGGCCATAGGGGTCATGACCCTGCAGAGTTGGTGGGATCAGGGTGTGCGACTTGGGCAGGTGAGGGGGTGGGGGCAGGCGGAAACGATCTGGTGGGTCTGAGGTTAAGGTCGGCGTCAAGACTGGGGTTGGGTGAGTAGTCTCAGCCCGCAAGGGTCCAGGTTTGCCCACTCTCATGTGCCGGTGGTTGATGTGAGCCTGTAGGTCCCGCTGAGAGAGGTAGGTGCGCTTGCAACCCTGCACGATGCTGCACATGAAGAGGGATCCACGTTGGCACTGCTCGATGCGCTGGACTGGCTCAGTGCAGCTATACAGGGACAAACTGAACTTATAATTTAGTATAGGAAGTGGAGGCAGCACACACTCATGCAGTTCATAAAGCATATACTTAACCTTACTCATATTTTAACACAAAACTCCTTAATCAGCAACATAAACTAGCCTAAAAGCATAAACCCAACAGGAGGAAACATGATCATATTTACAATGTTTGGCAAATACATGAAGATCAATGAGAGAAGAATTAATTATATATTTTATATATAGCCCTCTTTATTGTTCAACCTTTTGATCTTTTGTTAAAAAGATTCACAAAAACACAGGTTTATCAAAAAAAAAATCTGGTAAATGCGTGTGCCACAATTATTGCCACCCCTATTAATTCATATGAGAAAAATCTACATCAAGTATATTCCCATTGATATTAAAAAAAATATATATTAGCACACCTGACTAGGAACAGGAAATTGTTCAACCATGACTTCCTGTTCCACAGGGGTATAAATATGAGGTAACACATAGGACAAAATCCCTTAGTTATTCAGAACAATGGGTAAGACCAAGGAATATAGCTGTGATGTGCAAAAGGTTGTTGAGCTTCACAAAATGGGAAGTGGCTATAAGAAAATAGCACAAGCATTGAAAATACCCATTTCCACCAACAGGGCAATAATTAAGAAATTCCAGTCAACTGCAAATGTTATGAAACAACCTGGAACTGGACATGTGTCTTTATTTTCTCAACACACTGTGAATACGATAGATTGAGTAGCCAAGAAATGTCCAAGGATCACAACTGGAAAATTGCAGAAGTTAGTTGTGACTTGAGGTCAGAAAGTCTCCAGAACTACAATTCAAAGTCACCAACATCACCACATGTTGTTTGGAAGGTTTTCAAGAAAAAAGCCTCTACTCGCATCCAAAAACAAACTCCAGTGTCTTCGGTTTGCCAGACACGACTGAAACTTCAAATGGGATCGTGTTCTATCGTCAGATGAAACCAAAATAGAGATTTTTGGTAATAAACACCAGAGGTGGTTTTGGCACACACAGAGAGGTTGCCAGATGGAAAAATACTTCATGCCCAGGGTTAAATATGGTGGTGGCTCTTTAATGTTTTGGTGCTGTTTTTCTGCCAGAGGACCTGGACATTTTATTATGATGCATGGTATCATGGACTATCAAATAACAACAGATATTAAATGAAAACCTGACTGCCTCTGCCAGAAAGTTTAAAATGGGCCGTGGTTGGATCTTCCAGCAGGACAGTGATCCAAAACATACATAAAAATCAACACACAAATGGTTTGCTGACCACAAAATCAAGCTCCTGCCATGGCCATCCCAGTCCCCTGACATGAATTGAACCCCATAGAAAACCTGTGGGGTGAACTGAAGAGGAGAGTCCACCCGTGTGGACCTCGAAATGTTAAGGATCTGGAGAGATTCTGTACAGAGGAATGGTCTCAGATCCCTTGCCATGTATTCTCCAACCTCATCAGGCATTACAGAAGACTCAGAGCTGTTAACTTGGAAAAGGGAGGCAGCACTAATTATTGATTAAAAGGGTGTCAATAATTGTTACACACCTATATTTAACAAATATATTTTTTGGATAAACCTCTGTTTTGTTTGCAATTGTTTTATGTCCATGAGAGCATGTTTTTTTGTTTTTTCCAACAAAAGTTCAAAAGGTTAAACAATAACAGACAATTTTTCACAGCCTTCTTTGGTCATATTTACCAAGGGTGCCAATAGTGAAGGGCACAGTAAATGATTATGAATTTTTTTTTAATCAACAGTGATATTGCTGAAATAAAAATGAATTAATTAGTCGGGTAGTAGTGTCACCACTAACAGTGAAGCTATTAGATTAACTTGTAGTGAGGTGCCAGCTTTATTACAATGAGTCCATTTTCTCACTTATCTTTGATTTATACATTTGAAGGAATATAGGCCTGATAATACACAATGTAAAAAAATGTTAATAGGATAAAATACAAATTGTTTGAATAATAGTCATAAATAATCTTGATTTAAATATTGAGGTAAATATCTGTGGTTGTTATTTTAGCCATCACTATGCAGCCCTAGACACAAGGATTCCTCCAACACAAAAACTGTGAATGGCAGCAAGCTTGTTTAGAAAACCTAACAGTAGATTTAGTTTGGTATCTGTAAATGAACTTACCCTGGACAGGTCTTATCACATTTCTTCTCATAGAGAACTGCACAGTCATAGCAGAATACGTGTTTGCAGGGAATCTGTGTAAAGATTACAGAAAAAAAAAACACATTGAAAAAACATTTAAATGTCATGGTCGTGAGACCTGTACAGGTGCTGGTCATATAATTAGAATATCATCAAAAAGTTGATTTATTTCAGTAATTCCATTCAAAAAGTGAAACTAGTATAAAGTATACATTCATTAGACACAGACCGATGTATTTCAAGTATTAATTCCTTTTAATTTTGATGATTATAACTGACAGCTAATGAAAACCCAAAAATCAGTATCTCAGAAAATTAGAATATTGTGAAAAGGCTCAATATTGAAGACACCTGGTGCCACACTCTAATCAGCTAATTAACTCAAAACACCTGGAAAGGCCTTTAAATGGTCTCTCAGTCTAGTTCTGTAGGCTACAGAATCAGGGGGAAGACTGCTGAGTTGACAGCTGTCCAAAAGACGACCGTTGACACCTTGCACAAGGAGGGCAAGACACAAAAGGTCATTGCTACAGAGGCTGGCTGTTCACAGAGCTCTGTGTCCAAGCACATTAATAGAGAGGCGAAGGGAAGGAAAAGATGTGGTAGAAAAAAGTGTACAAGCAATAGGGATAACCGCACCCTGGAGAAGATTGTGAAACAAAACCCACTCAAAAATGTGGCGGAGATTCACAAAGACTGGACTGCAGATGGAGTCAGTGCTTCAAGAACCACCACGCACAGAGGTATGCAAGACATGGGTTTCAGCTGTTGCATTCCTTGTGTCAAGCCACTTTTGAACAAGACACAGCATCAGAAGCGTCTCGCTTGGGCTAAAGACAAAAAGGACGGTCCAAAGTTATGTTCTCTGATGAAAGTAAATTTTGCATTTCCTTTGGAAATCAAGGTCCCAGAGTCTGGAGGAAGAGGGGAGAGGCACAGAATCCACGTTGCTTGAAGTCCAGTGTAAAATTTCCACAGTCAGTGAGGGTTTGGGGTGCCATGTCATCTGCTTGTGTTGGTCCACTGAGGGTGACAAGTCGGTTTCTGAGGTCCAAGGTCAACGCAGCAGTCTACCAGGAAGTTTTAGAGCACTTCATACTTCCTTCTGCTGACCAACTTTATGGAGATGCAGATTTCATTTTCCTATGGGACTTTTTACACCTGCACACAGTGCCAAAGCTACCAGTACCTGGTTTAAGGACCATGGTATCCCTGTTCTTAATTGGCCAGCAAACTCGTCTGACCTTAACCCTATAAAACATCTATGGGGTATTGTGAAGAGGAAGATGTGATACGCCAGACCCAACAATGCAGAAGAGCTGAAGGCCAATATCAGAGCAACCTGGGCTCTCATAACACCTGAGCAGTGCCACAGACTGATC
>JAFFST010053869.1:34726-50365 GCA_022414735.1 Noturus placidus | reverse complement strand
CCTGAGCAGTGCCACAGACTGATCGACTCCATGCCACGCCGCATTGCTGCAGTAATTCAGGCAAAAGGAGCCCCAACTAAGTATTGAGTGCTGTACATACTCATACTTTTCATGTTCATACTTTTCAGTTGGCAAACATTTCTAAAAATCCTTTTTTTTGTATTGGTATTAAGTAATATTCTAATTTTCTGAGATACTGATTTTGGGGCTTTCATTAGTTGTCAGATATAATCATCAAAATTAAAAGGAATGAACACTTGAAATATCAGACTGTGTGTAATGAATGTATACATTATACTAGTTTAATTTTTGAATGGAATTACTGAAATCAACTTTTTGATGATATTCTAATTATATGACCTGCACCTGTATGATTTCCAGTTTCACTCATACCTTATAAGGCAGTGCCACCTTCAATTTGCGGTAAATGTACAAGATTAACTTTATTAAAAATACAAATATAAGACAACGCTTATTTATTTGAGACAATAAAGTGATCAGTGATATGATCAGGATTTGAAAGGGGAAATTGGAGGTTTAATGAAGTTTAATGAAGCTAGAACTTTGTTGCAGAGATTCATAAGAACAAAGGCTAAATAAAAAGTCTTGATAAAATAAATTAAGAAATAACTCTGCAAAAATTGTTTTCATTAAACTTATTACATATATATTAATCTGATTAAAACTGAAGGCAACAATGAGAGGAAATGGAAGAAAACTTCTGTGTTGTCAGTTCTAAGTGTCTGAGATGAGTCAGGACATTTAAATCAAATTGTAGGAATATCTATAAATATCCAATCAACATGATCTTTCTTACCATTCGTCCATATATCTTTATGGGCAGGCCACATTTGTCACAGAAGTGCACTGGAGTGTCATCTTTCTCTCCAACCAGGTTGAGCTGCACAAATGAAATGGATCCTTAAACCCCACAACGGACACTTTTCAATCTAAAAGTAATAAGCAGAAAGATCTTGCATGTTTTTGTCCTACATGAGAGGTCTGGCTAAAGTAGTTACCTTAAAGTCCCAAAATAATGGGTGAGGGAATCTCCGCTGTTTCCCAAAAGCATCTCCAGCTTTGCACTCAAACCTCTCCTCCTGCTTACAGGTAAATGTTTCTAAAAACAGAAGCGTTTCACATGGAGACTGAACACATTTTCTATTTGAACATAAAATGTGAAACCTTTGTTCTCCATTTAACATGTGCAATTTAGGGATAATTATTGCTTTCTCTTAAAACCGGCAGTGTCCAATCTTATCTGCAAAGGTCTGGTGTGGGTACAGGTTTTTATTCCAACCAAGCAGAAGCCACACCTAGTAGTCCACTGAAAGTGAAGGTGAAGGTCAACTGATTTAATCCTGTGGAATCAGGAGTTTCTCCTGCTTGGTCGGAATGAAAATCTGCAACATCATCAGCCCTATGCAGAGAAGATTGGACAGACCAGATTTACACCATATTGTGACAAAAACTCAGACATTCTTTAACAACAAAATGAATCCTTCCAACAACCAAATCATGGTTTTGCTCATGTTAATTCACTCGTATGCATGAACAATACTCACCATCATTAATTTGCCCATTGGAGGGCAGTTTGGCGGTGGGACGCTGGGTCCGGGCAGGAGGCTTGCTTCTGACAGTCTGTTTGGTCAGTAACTTGATGGGTATCCGACGGCGAACGTCAGGCCCTCCAAGAGCACCTGAACAATCAGTTCCTTGAAGGTCATTGTCTACTACACACAAGCATACACACTTCAACATCAGGCAAGTATCCCAGAAGTCTCAATTAGCCATCTTATTTAGACAATCCTGGCTAATTTCCTTCACACACAAAGAAGGCTAATACTACACCCACCTCAGTAGCTATGACACAACAAGCTTTTGGACTGCCCCATCTCTGGCTAATTTTCATGCTCAGCTTAGCCTGACCAACTGTATTGGACAAGCCACATAACATTATGATTTCACTGGGATAAAACGACCACTGTTATTGGAAAACAGGACCATCCTGTCACTTTTAATAAACTGCCGCATACTTAACATGATTATATTACAGTACTGTCTAAGTAGCTTTAACATTAGGATATCTTTTTCAAAATAAAGTAGTCTACATATTGTTAGTTCAAGTCATTTTATACTAAATATAGATAGCATACTTAACTGCATATAGGTGATCGAAATTATGTCGGGTAGAGTTTAATAAACATGTTCTGCTTGACAGGGGAGAAAGACATTGCTTATTGTAAATGTAACATGGTTAGGATTTCCAACAGCAAGAACCAACAAAGCCAATACAAAAACAATAGACAAGGAAACATGTGCTGCTGAAAGACATTCAAATCCAATAACTCAGTGAAGGATGAAGTACAATTCAAGTTAGACTTACATGCAAGTGAATCCATTCAGATTGTTGTATATTTTTAAAGCAGTGTGCATTTGAGTAATTTGGAGTCTAGGAAAGTTTTATTTATTTATTTTTTAATCAAACACGTTGTTATGTGTCTGTGGAAAGCCTGGCCCTTCATATATATTATCTATACCTCTTCCAATTAATCTGAGTATTATTTAAGTTTCACAGACTCTGTAAATGTACAGTGTAAATATCCATTAAGTTTGACACGTGATTAAAATATAATGTTGATGAACTGAATAAGGAGCTAGCACAGTTATTCACATTCAGATCCTTCCTACAACCAAACACACCAGTCATGCATTACACATGATCTCATCCATTATCAGTAATCCCAGCCCACATACTTTCCTGAACAGTTTTAAGTGCACTTATTATCAACATCATCAACAACAACAACAACAACAACATTACACTGCCATTGCATTACACTGATAGCTCGCTAAGCAGTTAGCTGGAGCTCTTGAGTGCGCCACTCTGCTAAATGAACTGTACACCTCAGACATATAAAGTCTCTATCATCTTCAGGAGGTCTCCATCAGGAGTCAATACTGGCACATTTAAAAAGTGCACATTAAAAACATTTCAATCACAGAACCGATTAAAAACAGTTGGTTTAATCGGACAGCTTTGATACTCACCATTTTGGTCCATGTCTCGCGCTCTGCATTCTGGGACGCCCTCTGGTAGCTCCGAGTTGGCGGGGCATACGCTGCGACTTTGCAGCAGATCAACATTGCGCATAGATTACGCATAATGTTTTAACGTTAGTTTATTGCTTATCTTTTATTCAATTATTGATAGGTTTCTGTAAACTTATAAATTATTATTATTATTAGTAGTAGTAGTAGTAGTAGTAGTAGTAGTATCTTTAAAATAAAAAATAATTTGTTTTTGTTATTAAATTAAATGCATAAACCTAGTGTCTTTTTCCCATTATACATTCATTTTCCATACCGCTTACTCTACACAGGCTCACCTGGAGCCTATGCCAGGGAATAAACCCTGGATAGGGTGATAACCCATCACAGGGCTCAATCACACTCTACGGACAATATGGTATCACCAAACAGCCTCCAGTGCATGTCTTTGGACAGGGGGAAGAAAACCAGAGTACCCTGAGGAAACCGCCAAGGCATGGGGAAAACATGGAGGCACCGCACACAGGGAAGAGGCAGGATTTGAACCCCGAACCCTGGAGATGTGAGGCAAACGTGTCAACCGCTAAGCCAACATGCCCTCACTTTCTCCTATTATGCATAAATAAATGAAGTCCTTTGACTGAAAGGTTGAAAAATTACAATTTAATCAAACCTAATGGCACTGGATATGATAACACTATGGTAAGTTAATATTTCATAATCTAATATGTGAGAAAGTGGTCTGAAGAGAGGTCAAACAAATATAACTCCATTTATTTGACTACACATGATGTTCAGCCGATACCATGGTTTTATAAAAGACAAAACAGGTTCTTTTTAAACATAACTGCAACACACACGTCTTAAACCTAAACAATGCCTAGGGTTAGGCATCTGGGAAGATTTTTTTTTTTTCCCAATGAAAAAAGGTTACATTTATAATTGGAATTGTATTCTGGTATTTGCATATTTACATTAATATTATGTGTATTTCTTATAGTACAAAATGTTATTTAATTAAACACACTTAATTTATATTCTTTTACTCTTTGTACTTTGTCTTTTACATGTCAGCGATAAAAGGTAGACTAAAGGCCAGTGTAGTGCATTCATTTCCAGACCTTTTTCGTGTCAGGGTGTCATGAGACTACATTCATTTTTATTTGTATTCTTCTTTCTAAGCAGTAGAGGGTATTCTTAAGATTTTAAAAAGGCTGCATTCCTCCGCTCACTTTATACTTTCCAAATCTTCATTTTTTTCTAAATGTGTAATTGCAGGGGATGTCGATAGAAAATCCTGAAACAAATACAGTTTCTCTATCATACTACTAAGGTCTTAGACTATGTTAGTGAATACTGACAATGATATTCAGATTTAAATAATTTAAAGATGTTTTGATTTTACCAGCTTTAAAAAAAGACATAAAGCTAGTTATATGATATGTAATAACTACATTAAAAATGGATTTATCACCTGCATTTACAATACCACAATAATATAACAATACAGGCCTAAACTAAAAATGCTTAGAAATAAATGTGACTATTTGAAAGGAGAATTTTCTGCATAATTTACTGTCATCACTGTTTAATCTTACTTTCTCACAACACGAAGGTGAATTATAAAGCATACACTACATTGAAAGTTCAATAGTTTATTCAGATGTATTCAGATCCAAACTGACTCAAAATCTCTCAATCAGCCTTTCAAATAAGAATATTAATCTTTTTCTATCCTCCCTGTGTGTGGGGTCCATGTCAATGTGTTCTGCGCTGTTTCGGCCAAGAACCATAGCCAAGAATCGGTCTTTATCTCGTTCTAGAGTTGCCCTGTCCCTCTCCAGAGCCGCTCTGTCTTTTTCTATCCTGGCTCGTTCCTGTTCCATTGATGCTCTGTCCCGATCTAAAGCGGCCCTATCTTTTTCCAACTGGGCTCGGTCTCTCTGGAGCACAGTGTTCACTCTCTCCGTCAGATCCTTCTCTTTCTCAAGGATTACTCTCTCTCTGTCCACCTCAGCATGCTCCTTCTCCAGCAACAGCTTTTCCTTCTTCAGGCTGTCCGTGTTGGTTGCAATTTCTGAGAGCGAATCATTTTCTATGCCTTTCCCATGTCTATGTTTCTTTTCCTTGACTGAGACACAGTCTGATGCAGTTTCTCCAGCTCCTAATGTCATTCCACTTCCTCCTTGAACTTCAATCACTGAGTTCGCAAGAAGTTCATAAATGTCGCCTCCTACTTGCACCTGGCACGGCTTCTTGCAGGGCTGCGGTGGACACGTGATATCATCGTCGCAGTCTGATGAAGCAGTTCTGGCTTTCTTAGGGTGAACTCTGCTTCCTGTTGAGCTCTCCACAGCCTGATCCATCAGACAGAACCATCGCCATGTGCTTGAATTGACTGATTCTATGTCATTTCCTAGATTTTTTATTTCCTTGACAAAAAGATAAAATGGAGAAAATACATGACAGATGGCGAATAATGAATGAAAACAAAACAAAAAAAATCTAAATCTTAATTTTTAGGAAAAAGAAAAACATTTGCAAAATCATATAAGGGTGACTCACCCTGAACAACACATTCCCTGAAAGGAAACGTTACTAATTAGCCTTATTCCTGCTAAACCTAGTTGGACTTCACCTTTAAATGTGTCTAGGCCTTTTATTGCTGTTCCTATCAACATCTATTACATTATATGTTTTGAGGATTTCACTGCATTTCAAAGCCTTTTTTATTTTTTACAAGCGTAGAAATGTAATGACACCCGTAATCCACTTATTGTGATGTATAACTGACAGAGACTTTTATTTTGGGGTAATGATTGGAAGACAAAGCAATAAAGAGAGAAAGACCTAGAGCCCTATAGCAGAATTCATGCTGCTTTCTTCTTCAAATAAAACACACAAGCTATTCCTTAATGTATTTGATTCACCTCAGTCCACATACAGGACACCAAAATAGTACGTAAAATATGTACAAGTGTTAGTGTACTATCTCTAACATACTATTTAGTATGGTAGTAAGCTGTATTGCAAGGAATAGAAGCCAACTATGCATTATAGCTTTTCAACAACATTTTTAACTCAAAGACCCAGTCATAATAGAGTGTCCAGTTCTCCAGCTCCAATTCCACTAGATTTGCCTATATTATTTTTTGCTTGTGTTCATGTAAAATTAGAAGCAGCTAAATTTACAAGAGCATAAATTCAAAACCACTTCCTAATTGAACAATGTGGATTAAAGTGACGTATTGGCTCAGATGGCATTTCACACATTACAAATTCAAGCAGACTTTATCGGGAGTCCATAGGCCTCTCAGATTGGATTATAGTACAACTCATACAAACACAACAACGTCATCACAGCGACATCACAAGCATCAATTTTCTATCGATTGCACCCCGACCAGTAAAAGCCTTCGAGAGCTTGCCGGTCAGGCAATAGCACACACTGTACATCTATCCTCTGCTTCTGGAAATAAAAAAAGCAGATTACCCAGTAATGAGTAAATGTCAATAAAAATGTCTTGATAATTTCTAAAAACAGCTTGTATTACTTGAAGCACTCATGAAAGTGTTTCAATTTTTCTTTCTCTTTTTTCCCCCCGTAGAAAGAACACAACAAATAATATTCAATATTCGGTATTCAGTACCTTGTGTTTTGTTTTTAAATTATCCCATTTCTTTTTAGCTTGCCTGGCTGTCCACTTAACATCCAGTTTTGCCTGATTCTCACATATAAATGCCCTGGAAAACAAAAAAAAAAATACATGTCAACACTTTCACTGAAATAAATGAAGTATTTCCTAAAGGTGACTATATTTTAATGGGATGAAATACTGACATAGGAAAACATTAACACACTTGAAAATTGCATGATGCTGTCTAAGCATTGTGTAAAAGATGTACAACGTGACAAAACTAAGTATGGAAAATCCCTAAAAATTAATGAAATGTCATAAATGAAATGTCATAAGCTACAAAATGTACAAAGGACATGTTCTGAAAACAATGAAACACTTACTCCCAACCATTTCTGGCTGATGATCGCTTCCCAGAAAATAAATAGTTATGCACCGTGCGCCACTTTATCAGCCGTTCGGTATCTTCGTCCGTCCCTAGGACAAACGGCAGCGATTATAGTTATATTACATATACAGTTGTGCCCAAACGTTTGCCTACCCCTTGCAGAATCTGCTAAATCTTAATACTGCTAACAAAATAAGAGGGATCATAAAATTCCCATGTTGTTTTTTATTTAGTACTGTCCTGAATAAGCTATTTCACATAACAGATGTTTACATATAGTCCAAAAGACAAAATAATAGCTGAATTTATCAAAATTACCCCATTCAAAAGTTTACATATGCTTGATTATTAATACTGTGTGTCGTTACCTGGATGATCAGCAACTGTATTTATGTTTTGTGATAGTTGTTCATGAGTCCCTTATTTGTTCTGAGCAGTTAAACTGTATAGCAGTCCACAGCATCTTCTGCGTATTTGACCCCTTTCCAACAGTAACTATATGACGTTGAGCTCCATCTTTTCAAACTGAGGGACTCGTACACAACTGTTACATAAGGTGCAAACATTCACTGATGCTCAAGAAGGCAACATAATGCATTAAGAGCCAGGGGGATGTAAACTTTTGAACAGGATGGTCGGTGTAAATTGTTAGTATTTTATCTTATGGGAGACATAACTATCTTATTTAGCTTCTGAAGGGCAGTACTGAACAATTATCACAAAACATAAAAACAGTCGTGGATCATCCAGGTAACAGCACTCAGTGTTAAGAATCAAGCATACATAAACTTTCGAACGGGGTAATTTTTTATAAATTCTGCTATTATCTTGTCTTGTGGACTATATGTAAACATCTGCTATGTGAAATAGCTTATTCAGGACAGAACAAAATAAAAAAAAAAACAACATGGGATTTTTATGATCCCTCTTATTTTGTTAACAGTATTAAGATTTAGTAGATTCTTCAACGGGTATGCAAACCTATGGCCGAAACTGTACATTATAAAAGTCCTCTGTCAAGTCAACTCCAAAAGGTGCACAATGAAAAAAGGTTACAACTATGTGCACACATTCATAATTGTGTCATGTGTGCGCAGTCAAAGCAACTAATAACAACCAACTGAGCTCAAACCAGTTTACAGAAGTGATCCTTATACTTACACAACTACACATCCAACCTAGGGCATGCAAAAACCATCATGGTTCCAAACACACGTGCAAAAATACTCTTTTTCATTGGTCATTTTTAAACTCTCTAATGCAATGATGCTGGTGACATCCCTTCTTTATAAAAACTATGAATTGTTAATAAGTGGGAATGGGATCCTAATGCATGACCATGACCTCATAAGGCATGAGAATGAGATAATCCAGTCATGGCCATGACTTCTTGATATGAAAATTGCAGATAAATAAATATGGTCATAACTACATAATCAGTGTGTTGTGCCAAACAAGAAGGGGATCATACAGTATGTAGCACCAATGACTACACAAAGGATAAGCTTCTCTGCTTTTATAATATCTTCCTTGTTTTACTAAATATGCTTGTGCTTTACTAACTCGTGGCCATGCATTTTTTTTTTTTTTATAAGAAAGGATGACAGGACACTTAAGTCCTATGCTAATAAAGGAGGTGGTATAATAACTGCCCTTGTCTCTTTCTTCACTGATATTTAAGACTCATCTTATTGCCCTAATGGATGTTAGACTTGCAGGTAACTCTGGACTTAGCTGTCAGTAACGTTATAAATCTTACCTGTATGGTCAGCTGGGGTCAACGCGAGCTAGCTAAGTACATGTCATCAGTTAATGTATGCCAGGAGACCCAGTTATATTATCATATTATACCGTGTATTTACTACACGCAGGGATGAGCCGAGTCTTGTTGCTCCAACTGGAATGACTGGCTAACAGATTAACGTTAACTAGCGTTACGTTAAATACTCACATTTGGCGTCGGGGACAAATGTCCCCACTGATTCCACCATGCTTTCGAAACGTCTTAAACGTTACAAAATAGAAAAATAAAGTTAATCAGCTCAATAGCTGTGGTCACTGAACGATAGCAGGTTATTGTTTTGACCGGAAGTCTGTGCGTCACTTCCATCCCCATAGAGAGGGAGCACACAGCTACATTTGTAAATAACAGCAACAAAAAAAAAGCCTTTAAAAAAACAATGTATGACCTTATTATGAATACAAGTTTTTTTTTTTCTTTTATAAATCTTGATGTAGTTCTGCAGATTTTAATTAGTTTTATATAGTATTTCTGTCATATTTGTAATTGTATATTTTTCGCATTAAAAAGCAACATTTCCTTCTTCAAATTGTGGCACATGACATGCAATGTTAATTTTCAATGCAATGTTATTTATTTTACTATTGTACAGCCTCTATGTCTGAAATCACATATTTACCACATGTAGTGAAAAGGAATATACAGCATACACATTAAATTCTACAACACACCTTAATTAACCTTGAATTGGGATCGGGTTCTGTATTCTATATACTTTAAATTGGATTATTAGCATTCTGCACTTTCTAAGCTAAGGGTTCACAAACAAGCGGAGTCTGCTTTACTTTTAAAAATGATTCCACCGATCAGCTCAGTACAGATTTATTTTATGAACATAAGCCAAATGTTCACATCTTAAATGCATTATTTAAACATATTCAACAATATCTTCCCTGTATTGAAAGCAGTATATATTATTGTATTCTCAGACTTCCCACATTGACAGTATTGATTTTTTAGTGCATTCAACACCATTCAATCTCTCTTGTTAAGGGAGAAGATGTGTAGAATGCAGGTTGACGCGTCCATGATCTTTTGGGTCACAGACTACTTCTGAAGTATGACTTAGTTCATGTGGCTGTGGAGCTGCCTGCCTGAGCAATGATCCAACTGATTATTTACTTAGTAACTGTATGAACAGATCAACCAGTTAATTATCAAGCAGGTATATACAGTATATAACAGGGTATACCTAATGTTCCAGAGAAATATTTTCTTATCATATCCACAGTTTACATCTTCTGCTTGTTGGTTCTAAACCACTTTTATGATAAGCAGCCATGGTCATAAAAACAGCAGGCACAATGAGCCAAACCGGAATTTAAGAACATACAACTGATTTATTCCAAACACTGTACTTTCTTCCATATTTACAATATAGCTTTTGATATTTTCAATTAACAAAGGATGAACAAAAACAATCAGCAAGTGATTTTCCATTCAAGTACAAATACATGTACATAATCTGACAGTCAGAATTTTAAGCAGTTGATATCCCTGAAATGAAATGCAACACAATGCAAACACGTTGGTGAATAATGTCAGATATGTTACAATGGGCCAGTTTGCAAAAAAAAAATACTAGGCTTGATCTTTGTTTGGGAAATCGACCCAAAAGAGGTTTGGAACATTTATAAATCTTAAAATCTGACTTTAAACGGCTTATATGGAAGAAAATGGGGAAAAAATGAAGAAAAAACCCTGGAACTATAGTGGAAAAAATTAACCAGTTTAACCTCTGATAACAAAATAACACCAGAACTGTTGTAATCTCAAAACTTTTCAACTAGTCTCTCAAACAAGAGAATTAGTTTCTCTCTGTTCTTCTCATGTGGAGTGTCTAGACTGCACTCTGTAGAGTTTTTTGCTTGGTTCTCTGCTTTCAGAGTCTCTCTGTCTCTCACAAGTGCCGCCTTGTCCCTCTCTAATGCTGCCCTGTCTTTCTCCAGCCGGGCTCTGTCCTGTTCCAGTGACGCTCTGTCTCTGTCCACCGCGGCTCTGTCCTTCTCCAACTGAGCCCGGTCTCTCTGCAGCGCCAGCTTCTCCCGGTCTGCCAGATCCTTCTCTCTGTCTAATACCAGTCTTTCTCTGTCCAGCTCTTCAAGCTCCTTCTCGAGAAGCTGTCGTTCTTGGGCTAATCTGGCCCGCTCAATGTCCAGACCTGACATCATCGTAGGGTTCTCCTCACCCAGCAGCCTCTCCTGACTCAGCACAGTCGGTCCAGAATCCCCGACCCGTGTTATACTGTCATCATCCACCAGAAGTTCTAATACATCACTTCCTACTTTCACCTGGCATATCCTCTTGCTGGCCTGAGGGCCACAGTCTTCGTCGCCTGCTGATGATGTCATTGAGTGAAAGCTGTCATCAGGAGTAAACTCATCCTTTAATGCTTCGTCCAGGAGTTTAAACCATCTCCATTGAGAGGACCTTGCGACTGCCTCCATTCCAGGAGGAGGATATTTTATTTCCTTGAAATAATAAGAGGCAGAAAAGTGGTTTATTTGTTTTGTTACGTGACAGAGCAATTCAAAAAAATATATTTACCAATCAGTTTAGATTGCAGTAGACCAACCTTGTATTTTAGCTTTAGGTTTTCCCATTTCTTGGCAATCTGTTCAACTGTTACTTTGTCGTCCAAACCCAACTCCCTAATAATTGCGCTGAAAGGAATTAAATTTAAAACAATCAATTTTGATGAACATTAACTACAATAATCACAGAAGTTGACGTTTTCGTTATCGTTTAAATTACCTCCAAGCTGCCTTGGCTGCATTTCTTTTCCTGGTAAACAGCAACGCGTTTGTGGTCCTCAGCCGTATCAGATTTTTTATGTCCTCATCAGTCACTACATAGGACAAAAGAAATAGGCTAGTTAGCTAGCTAGATTACTCAAATAGTGCCGGTGCTGTTGTTGAACTACAACTGAAATATATCAAATTAACCCAACCATAATGGCTACACGTTCTGATTTCCACTTACGTTTATATGTAAACTCAGAGCTGGCCATTCCTTATCCTAGAATATTTTTATTCTACAGTTAAGAAGACTAGAGCTAGGGCTCTTGAAAACAAGTGTCCTTCAGCGCGCCGTTCTTTCTGTATAACAAAATGGCGCCGGCCCTAAGCCCGCCTTCAGCAGAGCAAGTGCCCTAGCACATTCGCCCCTTAGCGGGGAGCAAGTGGGAAACAGAACCAAACACACACACCTTCACTGGCACACATGCCCCACAAATTACAAGAATTTGAGAAAATCGAGGTTTCGACAATATTTTGAATGATGTCCTTTCTTCTTCCCACAAAACCTAGTTTTTCTACATGGGTTATAAGTGATGGAAAAAGAACTCGTCGCACACTCAGGAAGTTAAAAACGTAAACACGCTTTTTTCCACTCTCGTGCACGTGCACGCATATACATACGCAACATGCACATTCCCTAATGCACTATTCTGCACTTACAATACTAACACATAAGAGAGATGAGAGGCAATTGGCATTGGGAATTAGCATGACAATGCACATGTGATGGCACAATGTGATGGCAATGAAGACATGGTTTGCCCAGGTTGGTGTGGAAGAACTCGAGTGACCTGAACAGAGAAATGACCTCAACTCCACTGAACACCTTTGGGATGATTTGGAACACTGACTGCACACCAGACCTCCTCATCCAACATCAGTACCTCACTAATTTTCTTGTAGCTGAATGGGCACCAATCCCCAAGCAAATTGGGACTAAATCTGGAAGGAGATGTTCAAAAAGCACATATGTGGTGATGGTCAGGTGTCTGCAAACCTCTGGCCATATAGTGTATTTTACCAGAATAAAGGCAAAAGAATGTGTCTTTCACAACCAATACAGCAATACTATTAAATTTATATAGGCTCTAATTAAGGTCTATAGTCACTGTAATAACCCAACAGTGTCTTATCAGACTCCAAGGCTCTATCTTTGTAAATAAGATATCATAAACCTATAATAATCTGCCTATTTCTCTTTGACTACAGGAAGCAATCCCAAAATACTTTAAGTGTTAATTGGGCACAGTATCTTTGTGACAACTCATTACATCCTGATTTTCTCAGTTTAACTTGGGTTTTGGCTGCTATCTATTATGTTCACCAACAGTTTGTCTTAAACTAATTAAGCCACTTGACCTTAATGTGTGCATCTACTCTGCCATAAATAATACACTGGAACTTTTGCTTGAGTTTATATATATTTTTAAATCAAGAGATCAAGCCAGAAGAGTGATGCATGACTTGCTTTCTAATGTGCTGGTGTTTTTAAGGAAAATCTGTCGATATTCTATTTAATAAATATTTATTGTAATTATACAGTAGTTGTCAGGCATGTTAACAACAAATGCAAGTATTTCTATTTTGCAAGAAGTTTATAGTTTCCCTGGGATCTGTTTGAGTTTGATTTGTGTGGTATTTTGCATGTTCGCCTCACACCTCCATGGTTGGGGGTTTGATTCCTGCCCTGTTTGTGTGAAGTTTGCATGCTACGGGGGTTTCGTCCAGGTACGCCGGTTTCCTCCCCCAGTCCAAAGACATGCATGTCTAAAGTGTCCGCAGTGTGTGAATGGATGTGTGAATGTGCATGTGATTGTGCCCTGCAATGGATTGGCACCTCGTTCAGTGTGGAATAGGCTTCAAGTTCCCCGTGACCTTGTAGGATAAGCAGTATAGAAAATGGATGAATGGAATATCCCTTATTAGCATGTGTAGCTATTATTGTGGTGTTTAAGCTTTAACCTAATCTGTTATTCAAATATTGATGCAATTTTCCTCTTCAGTTATCACACTATGTTAGCTGCTTTAATCCACTGAAAAGATTAGTGAGGTTATTTTGTGTCATTATGTGAATACTGTTTGTGTGTCTGACTTAATGTTCCATATGCAAGTTTGTCAAATTGATGGTAGGAGTGTTTGCCAAGAATGGCTTTATGAATGACATGCTTAGTTTAATAGAACAACATCTGGGGCACTTCGTGCTCTGTTACAGAGGATGATAATTTTTGTAGATAAATTAAACTGAAGCCACTATGTATAGAAATGCCACAAAATTCACAATGTCCTAACAAAATAATGTAATATAGTGTCACAGTGGCTTAGTGGTTAGCACCTCCAGAGTTGGGGGATTGAATCCTGCCTCCACCCTGTGTATGTAGAGTGTGCATGTTCTCCAGGTTTCCCCCGGGTACTCTGGTTTCCTCCCCCAGTCCAAAGACATGCATTGTAGGCTGATTTGCATTTCCAAATTGTCTGTAGTGTATGAATGGGCGTGTGAATATGTATATGTGAATACCCCCAACCCTGTGTAGGATAAGTAGTATGGATGGATGGATAGATGGATGGTGTCACTACAAATAATTGAGTGTGCTACTAGTAAATGACCACCCTCAAGCCATGAGCACTCTAAAAATTATTAGAAGATTTGCTTGATATTCTTACTCTGGCTGATATGTAGTAATTAATGATTAGCAATAAGTTCTGCATTATAATAGTTTACATTTACATTTACATTTATTCATTTAGCAGACGCTTTTATCCAAAGCGACTTACAAATGAGAGCACACTCACACACCGATGGTAGCAGAGCTGCCATGCAAGGTGCTAGCTTGCCATCGGGGGCAACTTAGGGTTCAGTGTCTTGCCCAAGGACACTTTAGTTTAGTTAGAATTTAACATCATAATATAATGATTTACTGACTCAAAATGCATGCCTATCAGACAAAATACAGATAATTAAGAGAAGTGTGCAGTACCAAGTGCATCTACTGGATACTACTGCAATGGTATAGCATCTGTGTTTCACAAATTAAGCTTTTTCTGTGCCAGTATGTGGGGTTATTTATTTATTTCTTTTTATTCTCACATTCACTCTTCACCTGACTTTGTTTATCTACATGTCTGTCTCTGTGTTTTATGCATTTTTGTCTTTCCTAATAATGTGAATGTGAGTATTTGCGCATGCATTTAATACAATTTGACACCACATGCTTTTAACGGGGTGCAAAAACACATACACATGGGCATCACTGTGGCTTGACATCACTCGTTGTAACCATGGTGAGCAGCTATGGGAGGGTGATGTCTGAATCTGAGAAGTCACTTGTCCTTGTTCTTCCTTTCGAATGAGGTGCTAGGGGAGTACAAGTGTGAGAATAAATGGAGTGGAAAAAGGTTAGGAGACAGGTGGTGTAAAACCTTTAGTAAAATTAAACACTGTTTAGGGTCAGTTCCCTATTGTAGATCTCTTCATCTATCATTTACAAAAAGTGTATCTCATTCCAGATTTTTTTTGTTGTTATTTGTTCCAGCAGTGGAGGGGGATTGAGTGCAGAACAGGGTTGTCGCTTATACATGAGCTCATGGGTCTGCAGGTGTAGGTGAGCAAAGCCTTTAGCCCTGTAGCTCACAGAGCCAGGATCAGAGTCATCAGATGAGCTGCAGCCACACTGCTGCCGAGCAGATTGGCAACACTATTTATAGTTAATCCTGTTTAAGCGAGGTCATGCTCTCTACCATCCCTAAGACAGAGCAGTGGAGTTAAGCATGTTGCATGCCAGTGTGTGACAGAGGACAGCATGGAGCACCACATCAGCTTCACCTTCCACTCCTGACTGTGAGCTCATGCACACATAAAGTGTGTACACAAATACACAAACACAAACAAATAAAAAAGTAAAATCTTGTTTATACTGTGCATTAGAAATTAAAAAATATGATTCTGGAAATATATATATATATATA
>JAFFST010053869.1:16126-34706 GCA_022414735.1 Noturus placidus | reverse complement strand
GTGTATTTCACACTTTAACAAGTCTAGTCATATGGGTTACTATTAGAAAATAATAGAGATTCACGTATATTGAAAATAAATAAATAAGAAAACCTCACAATTAGCTCCTATTCTGGATACATGGAAACCCCTATAGGCTCAACTGTATTGTATGATGTTCACATAAGGAGATTTTGGGATTACCCTGCTATGTTAAACCAGACATGAACTTTGATATCAGCAGTCCTAAACAAACAGTCCTGTGATTATAATTCATTTTATAGCCCACAGTCTGAGAATTGAAATGGCTTTGGAATGCTGCGTGCCATCCCTCGGTTTCCTCTGTGCAGTTCAGTATAATAAGCAATGTCTTCCAAGAATGACATGAAAATGATAATGAGATTAATATTAATTTTAGGTAAGTTAATATTGTAATGCGGCTTCTGGTAGTGGATCAGACATGAGCAAAAATCTTCTGTTTTCTTATTTTATAGTTAATATTATTACCATCCTTCTCAGGTGGTAGTTAACATAGGCTACATTGACAGTTGCTAGAGACAAATTTACCTATATGTTGTTTTTTGCTACAAAAATCATCATACGAACAATCATTTGCTTTGTTTTTTTTTTTTTTAGAAAAATAATCAAATTACAAATATTTTACTTCAGTCATTTTATGGTGTTATTATTATTATTATTATTAAATGTATGTATGTATTTATTTATTGCAAATCTAGAACAAACAAACAAACAAACAAACAAACAAACAAAACCCGGTCATGTTAGTGGATTTCACATGCCCTGGATCTCTTATTTATGCTCCCACTGCACACACACACACTTGCCATGGCTAATAATCAGGAGGATCCCTAAGCATGGAAAAAGCATCGGCCTTTGGTGTTAGAATTCCACAATTAGCCTATTGTTTTTTTTTTTTTTGTATTTTAAAAAGAATTATAATTATTATAAATGTTAAAGTTTATTTAATGAAATCTAAATAGATGTCCTGGGTCAATCAGACAGCGCAGTTTGAGTTAATTAGTCTGCAAATTTTTTTCTTTCTACAAATTAACTTTGGTATTGTGTTCTCGTCTGATGCAATTAGCTGTAGCTGTGGGAGACACCTGTACTTGGAACTAGCATTTCAGCCAATCAGAATCCAGGTACAATTCCTAATGACGTAGGCACTGGCGGAGCAGAGCGCGGTGGGCGGGGCTTTTCAGACAGAGTTGTAGAACCCTTAGGTCAGCAAATGATGAGGTCTGGCAGACCGCGTTCACTGCTAAAAGTAAGTACAAATGTCGTTGTTTGGGGATTAGTTAAAAAAAAACAATAGACATGCATTGTTTCGTTCTTTTTGTGCATCACATAAAGGCAGTGCGGTTGTAAAAACGGTGTGCGCAGCCTGCTTGTCCTTTACATATAAGTGATAATTATATCTGTCTTATAAATGCAACTTTTTGCACAATTAAATAATTTTTTGTGTGGTGTAAGTTCAGGGCTTTGTTAGATACAGCGGGGGAAAGAAGAAGAAATCGTCCCTTGTGTAGTGAGGTGCTGGATGCAGCTGTTGTTAACATGTCAGGCAGGCGATTTACAGCATTAAGCAGGTATCCTGATTTGATGGCGCACCTGTTCTCAGCTTCAAAGTCTATATTCAAGCAGATATTTATATCATCGTCATTATTTCGTGACGTTTAGGAATGATCTAAAAGGCTGCACATTATAAACTGTATGGAGTCCAAAACACAAGGATATTTCTTATCGTACAGAGTACAGGTTTTCTTTATTTGCATTACCACAATAAAAACTGTATTTGGAAACACCTTATTATCTACGTATTGTTTCTTTCATTTATCCATCAACAAAATCAGAATCAATAAGAGATCTAGTTAGTCTGAATTTTCCTATAAAGCACGTATACAGTGTTTCAAAATGTGTTAGATACCCTTTGTTAGGGCCCCTCATTTTTTAATACTAGACACTACAGGTGAATATATAATATAAATAAAATGATAATTTTAACAAACACAATCAGTCTTTGCCAGTTGATTACTGATATTGTTACAAGTATTTATATTTATATTGGAACATTGATTTGTGCAAACAAGGCTCTGCATTCTTAATAAAAGCAAAAAAACAAAAAAAAAAGGTCTTTATTTATCTTTTAATTTAATTAACTGTGAAGATGCTCTCAAAATAGATTTTATTTTTCAAAGGTTGTTGCAAAGTAAGTTCTTTTGTTTCCAAGTTCTTTAAGAAAATTTTATGCACTGTTGAAAAATATTTTAGATCATAAACCCCAAAATAAAATTTTTTGATTTACTTGACTAATTGTGGGGAAGAGTTATACATCAGCAAAAATACCAGTGCATAATTAATAGACACTGTCGGGACTCATGATCACTGTTAGAGTTGATTTCACACTGGGGATTTTACTGTGTAAATGTTATGTCTGTTCAAATTTGGTGCAATTACACTTTGTCCTAGCAAGTGTGTTGCACTTGTCAACACACGTAGGCCATTTTAAACTAGTGTGTAGCTGATACCCAGTATCACTTGTGTGTTGGGAGGTGGCATCTCTTGCTCAGATATAGTAACTGCGGAACCACAACTGCAACACAAATTTTAAGTGTTTGTCTTATTTGGAAATTATTCAGCAAACATACATGAACTTATTTGGCTCAGTGTGACCAAAAATACCCTGCTCATTTTGTGATTACATCATATATTTTTCATGTACCTGTAGTTTAACAAAACTTTATCACAAAAGTGTCTTTTGTGTGGATGTCTTGAGATTTTTTTAAATGCAAAATTGGCATCAGTGTTGATTTTTTGAGTTTAAGCTACTTCTTTCAGATGATTGAGCTACCGGTTATATTCGTATATGAGAAATACAAAGTAAAGATGCATCTTGACCTTCTAAGCTTCAGATGTATTGTTATTTTTATCTTCAGACAGCATGGCTCCATGAATGCCCTTTCCGGTTTGCTCTGTCTTGTTTTCTGAGTCAGCCAAGAGAAACAGTATTGGGTCATGTGATTTGTATTTGTATCACTTGCATTCATTGTGCCTGTTCATTAAAATGGTTTCAGTCCACATTTCTCAGAGTCTGATTGCAACAGCTACATTAGAGGTCAGAGCTTACTCCCTAAGCATTTTGTATGATGAGTAAGTCATGATTTTACGAACTACCATCACTGATCTTGGCATTAGATCAGACTTATGCCCTCTTGCCCTTGAACTGCCCTCGAATTCAGTTTGTCCATTCTGCCCCAAGAGATGCTCTCATGTTGATATTTTATTGTTGTGACATACAGGAGTCTTGTTAACCCAGAGCTCTCACTCTGTTGCAAATTTTGACTTCTGACATTTTGATTATTTGCTCAGAGCAAGTGTTCACAGGAATGACATCATGGTTATTATTTTAGAAAAAATCTTAATCTCTTAAAAATCTATAAATCTTTTATACACTGAAGTAAATATTGATTTTATTTGCACAAAAACGTTTTTATTTTTCTTATTACCTCTTAATATATTTAATTAAGGCATGGCCGTTGTTCCATGTTGTTTGATATTTCTCTCAATAACATCTTCTCTGTAATAAGTAACTCCTAAAATAATACAAAATGTCTTCACACTTCTCAGTAATTGAGTATGGAGTGGAAACTCGTGCTGTAAGCAGTTGCCTGGCTACTCCAGTGTAACTCATCCATGAGCAAATGAACACTGACTTTGACCAAGTGATCTGCATGCGAGTATAAGAATATAAATTATGTATAACATGTTATACTCTGCAACTCTTCTGCTGTGTTGACTGTAGTACTGCAACTCACTACAGCCACAGATTGCCTAATTAGATTAACCAAGAGCCTTTCCTGTGGTAATCATTTAGCGAGCCTCTTCCTTTGATGAACACCGTGCTGCCCAAGACTGAATGCTGAAGGTCAAATGATTTTCATAAAAGGAATTGAATATTTCTTGGATGCATGTATGGTGTTTTACTGTTCTCATGTGAGGCGCTATTTAGTCAGCTTTTAGAAACAAAGGCTTGTCTTCGGAGGTGTTGGGAGCTGCTCACAGCTTAGCTCTAATCTTTTCTCATCGTTGCTTCAGGAATGGATTTGAAACTACTATGTGAGTACAGTGTGTATAATATACCATTTGTCTTTTAAGAGGCACAATCATGTTTGATTGCCTAATACATGTCCAAATTTGTAGGTTAATTTGGTAGGCGAGTGTGTATTATGTTAAGAATCAACTATGTGAATTCTGTGATGAAATGTAGGTGAATATATTCTGTAACAGTAGTGCCCTTCTTAACCTCAGCAATAAACTAGGTGTGTATCATAATCTTCTCACCAGATCATATTGTTCACTCATTATTTTACTGCATCACATCCATGGCTGTGATTTTTAAGTTGACTTTAGATATAATCAGCTCCCAATCCAAAAATTTGTTGCGTATTAGGTCTTTCAAATTTTTTTCTTGTACTTACTTTAAAGTAGAACTTTGCCTGGGAATCAGTTCTGCATGAGTACTGTTTTATATTACAGAACTAAATTTATCCCTTCAATCTTAAATGGTCTCGGCAGATCTTGCCTCTGAAGCACTGCCGGAAAAGCCAACTGTCACTTCACACATTTGTTCATGTCTCCCATAAAGATAGGTGACATAATGTTGGTATGATTCTTTCACTGACTAATCGTAGAGTCATCTGCTTTGGCATTTATGACAGAGGAACTGTGACCTGTCACTGGGTCTGAACAGTGCTCAAGGAAGTTTATCAGCTGTCAGATTTCATTATTTGAGTTTTAGTGGCGGTGTTGTAGAATATATAATGAATCTGAGTTAAGAACTTGCAAATCTTGTTTAGATCTTGGCCAGATTTATGAAATAGTCCTTGTTTTGATAATGATTATAATTCTTTTCCTCTCTTTCAGATGTAGCGCAGAGTGGATCTAAACAACCTGTATCTTCAATGGTCCTTTTTAATCCAATATGAAAAAGCATACACAGTTGCAACAAATGGACACCGCTATTTACATGCTTTCGGTTTGGGGAACTTGTTTTCAGCTCCCCTGAGTCATTAGTGGTTTATGGATAATTCTGGATTTTACCTCTGAATACATTGCTTGGTGTACATCAGAGAAGACATGGCCCGAAACTCTCGCCGTGGTTCCAAGTACAAGGAAGACGCCAACCACGATGCTGATTTTGGCTGTACACTTCAAGAGCTTCGGTTGCTCATGGAACTCCGAGGTACTGAAGGAGTACAAAGAATCCAGGAGTGTTATGGAGATATCCAAGGACTCTGCTCCAGGTTAAAATCGTCACCCACAGATGGTAACCTTAACTATTTTTTTTTTGTATTCAGGTATGTTGAAGCATTTGTTACTGTTGTTGCGTCACTGCTTTTCAATGCATCAGAAAGTGTTTTTCATTGTCATTGCAGTAAGAGGTTTAGGTCACATGTACCATGCTGATCTCTGGTGGACTTGATACTTAAGCAGTTGATGAAGACCCTCTGTTGCTCTGCACTGTTTCTATAAGAACTGTTTCTGGATGGTAAACACGAATTTTGCAGTGGCCTTACCACCTTTATTCGAGATATTATGGAGAACTCGCTTGTGGTTTTCTTCATATCACCGATTAAATTAGGAAGCAGTTAAATGCAATAACGGTTTTCTAACTCAATAATGGTCGCTCAGTTATTTTAAATTACTGTCGGTACTTTCACACACATTGTCGAATTTGATTTAACTGCTGCCTATAATGTAGCAGCTTGTAGCAACTCCTAAAATACTACCCCAAGATCTACTGATCTCTTCGGTGTACTATCCAAGGCTGGTATTTCAGGCCCAATTAAGTCAGCAGTGTTTATCCTTGCTTAGTGATGTGTGGTGGTTAGCAATCACTGCCATACATGTTCAGGCACATGGAAGAACTGCTTACATCGAAAAATGTAACTTGTGTACTGGTGGCATTGCTGCACGAAATAAAAACTTTTATAAATAAAATATAATAGTATTGGTGGCTTGTAGCTACGATGAGCAAGACAAAGGCAGAATATTCAGTTATGCACTCTCACCTTTAAACAAACAAAAAAACCAAAAATGAGTACTATAGTAATTTGTTAATTCAGCTCCATGCTACACTCTCATGTTGATATTGTTGCTGCTGTTACATGTGACGTTGTAACCCAGATATGTCACTATGTTGGAAATGTTGCTGCTGACATTTTGATGATTTGCTCAGCACCAGTGAACATTTAGAGAAATGTACTTACAAAGGACACCATGGATGATGCAGTCTTTCTTTAAACCCTGTACTTTAAAGCTTAAATTGGTCAGTCACATTATTACCCTTTCATTTAGCAGATATCAAATTTATGGACTGAGTTTCTCAATGCTTAGATATAACCAAATATAACTCCAAACCTGTCCATTCATTAAAATGAAAGAATTATAAGTATGCCACTTTGATATCGTTATTTTCAGATTTGTCAAAATTTAAATTGGCTCCATGTTTCATATTATTCCTAATTTTGCACATGATAATTGCCCTTTATTCTGGGCGAACATTGTGACAGCAGACCTGCCTGAAATTGGTGTTTGTCCCGTGAGCTGTCACATTGTCCTGCTTTGTGTCATAGAATGCTAGTGACAGGTGGGAGCAGATCGATTTTCTGCATGTAATCCCAGTCAGTGTAAACCACATGGCAAAATCCTCAGTGTTCCTTTTCTAACTAATCTCCCAAACCGCTACACACTTCTCCTGTTTTGCTTTTACCCTAGTCGGGACATTATTTGAAAGTACAGGGGTGTTGAAATTGTAAATTAGTTAAACAATGTGAGAGGGCTTGGAGGAAAATATAGCAATGCACATGGTGTTCTGGTTTTTTATGTGTGGCTGTAGTTGTCCTATTAAAGTTTTAAAATATTTTAAAGTTTAATCTGCTGCTCATTTTAAATGTTAGTTTCACTTATGCTATGCCATATTATATAGCATTAATTTTAACAATCTCATATATATTATAACCCATCAGCTTTCTGGTTAAAATTAAGTTTGGCTCTGGCGGTGTAACAGACTTACTTAATTTTTTCAGAGCTTGCTTTGCCCATCTTAATCATGATAGGAAATAATCTGTACTTAATGAAATAGTAAATATATTAATATAGAGAGCAGATGAACCTATTTTTGGTTATACATCACTCATTATCAATTTGGAACCTCACCAAGTATAATGCTGTGAAAAGTATTTGCTGATTTCTTCGGTTTTGTGTATATCTTGTTCTAAAACGTTTTAGATCTTCAAATGAAATACAACATAAAGGCAACCGGAGTTAACACATAATACAGTTTGTTTTATTGAAGCAAAAAATTATCCAACTCCTATCACTCGTGAAAAACTAATTGCCCCCTTAAGTTTAAAATCTGATTTCCCCTCCTTTAGCAGCAATCTCTATCACCTATTAGTCGAGACCGACCTTCAGTCACTTTATGGGTCAACACTCTCCACGTATTTTTTTTTTTTTTATTCTCCACGTATTTCATCAATGTGATCCACAAAGCATTTCGGCAGAAGTAGTGGGGTAGTTTTTTAGCAGCAATAAGTGTAATCAAATCCTTCCGATAACTGGAGATCGGTCTTTCACTTACTTCTAGGACTAGTACTTACTTGTAAACTTTGGATCGTTGTCATGCTGCATAATCCAGTTGCGTTTGATTTTCAATTCATGGACTGAAGACTGGACATTCTCCTTTAGGATTTTCTGTTGGAGAGCAGAATTCATGTTTCCCTCAATTATTGAAAGTTGCCCAGACCCTGAAGCAGCAAAGCATCTACCACACTATCACACTATCACCACCATGCTTGATCGTAGGTATGATGTCCTTCTTGTGGAATTCTGTGTTTGGTTTATGCCAGATGTAACAGGACCTAAAGGGTAAATGGTCCACATGTATAGCGTTTTTATTCAAAGTGCTTTACACTGTGTCTCCTTCACACACCAGTGGTAGCCGAGCTGCCATGCAAGGTGCTAACTTGCTATCGGGAGCAATTTGGGGTTCAGTGTCTTGCACAACGATACTTTGGCATGTGGAGTCATGCGTGTTTGCAGTAATCAGTCCTGGTTACATCTAGTGCAGCTGAACCCCATTATGAATGCAGCTTCATAGATTTGGGAGTTAGTAACTACAGGGTAAATTGGCCCAGTTGATATTGGATAACTTTTTTGCTACAATAAATAACATTTTATTATTTAAGAACTGTATTTTGTGTTTACTGAAATTGTCTTTTGTTTTATTTTGGATTTTGTTTTAATTTGTATGAGGTGTAGTCAGGTTGGGCCAAATAATTTTTCAAAGCACTGTAGATATAGACATGGCTTTATCAAGTATTTGTTTAAAAAGAACAAGCACTTCTTAGGAAAAAAAAGAAATGATCTTGATCTTGCTTGCGTGGACATAATCTGATTGATTGCTAGGTATGTATGTGATGATCACTCATATTGGTGCAATCAATCAATAACATTCAGTCCCTGCTCTTTTCTGGTTACCTTTGGTCTGCAATACTGATCAACTTATATGCAAAGTTTTTGCACTGTTTTAAACTAAAGTGTTTCTTGTTGTATTATATTAAATTGTATTAAAAAAATAAATTATGGTTGATTTTAAATGACATTTCTTTCTGCACATTTTAGGGCTGAGCATAAATGCTGATGACCTTGCAAGAAGAAAAGAACTATTTGGAAAAAATTTCATACCTCCAAAAAAGCCAAAAACATTCCTGCAGTTAGTGTGGGAAGCACTGCAGGATGTGACACTAATTATTTTGGAAGTTGCAGCAGTGATCTCCTTAGGCCTTTCTTTCTATAGACCTTCAGATGCTGAAAGAGAAAGTGAGTGCATTAGAGATTTAAAGCACATCAGAACTGTTCTATTACCAGCACATGATAGAAAAACACAAATTTGTAAAGGTTTGACATTTAAAGGTTTCACATTAGCTTTTTCCATAGGAGTGTTATTCTCTTATGCTGCTGTAAAGATATTACCTCACATTATTGTGCTAGTCTGTTTATTCAGCCAACACAGTTTTACAAATACATTTAGTTAAGAGTATAATGATGTTTTAAAAACTGACCATATCATAATAAATTTTATTGTTTGTTATTGCCAAATCTATTTACATTTTAGACACACTAATGAAAACCTGTGAAATTTTCCTGTATTGTGGCATAGAAATGCATTTCTGCGGCTGTGCCTGGACTGACTGTGGTCTCTATTGTAGACTGTGGAAGAGCTGCAGGAGGAGTGGAGGATGAAACTGAAGCAGATACAGGATGGATAGAGGGTGCTGCTATCCTTTTGTCAGTCATATGCGTGGTGCTCGTCACTGCCTTTAATGACTGGAGCAAAGAAAAGCAGTTTCGTGGCTTGCAGAATCGCATTGAACAGGAGCAAAAGTTCACAGTGGTACGAGGAGGCCAAGTCATTCAGATTCCTGTGGTCGAGATTGTCGTTGGAGACATCACTCAAGTAAAATATGGTACAGTGCCTCTCCTGTATCTCAAGTATTGCACCTCGGTGACTATTTTTTTTATTCAACAAAGTGGCTATGCTAGCAAGTTAAAAAGCATTTTTTTGCTATTTCTTAATCAAAACAAGGCTATTTTGTCTTGCCTCTCTTACCCCTCCTGTTTTGGCTGATTGAGAGCTTTTATTTTGGTTTGTTAAATAAAGCTTCTGTATGTTTTGTCTGAGGCCTGACCATCTGGCTTTTGCTGTGTGCCTTCAGGTGACCTCCTTCCTGCTGACGGTGTACTAATCCAAGGAAATGATCTAAAAATTGACGAGAGCTCCCTCACAGGAGAGTCGGACCATGTCAGAAAGACACTGGAAAAAGATCCCATGCTACTCTCAGGTTTTCAATCCTTAGAATGTACTATTTTCTTCAGAAAGATAAACGTTTTAGTACTGTGCAAGAGTTCAGTTAACTGAATGTGTTTCATTGATGAGAAACATCAATTACAAAATTTTGTGAGAAGAAAGAAGGGCATTGCATAAAACCCAGTAGTTTGTTTATATTACGTACATGTATAAATGGCTAACTCACATCAGATATAGATGAATATCAGAATATATGTAGATGCCATATGGGTCATTATCGGATAACTTGGAAGAAAATGTTCCAAACCATTAAAGAAAGATAGCATGTATTTAATGTTTCGTAACTGCTGTCTTATTGCTTTAGGCACTCATGTTATGGAGGGGTCAGGAAGGATGTTGGTCACCGCAGTGGGCTTGAATTCTCAGACTGGTATCATCTTCACCCTCCTTGGTGCAGGAGAGGATGAAGGACAGGATGAAAAAGAAGAAAAGGAGCAGAAGAAGAAAGAAAAAGAAAGGCAAAAGAAGGACAAAAGAAGTAAGACACAATCTTGCATCTTCACATTCTTCAGTACATTTATTAAGTAGGCTGCTAAGATATTGGACTTGAAATGTTCCAAGCACGCTCATCTACTCTATATATGTATATGCATGTGTGTGTGTGTGTGTGTGTGTGTGTGTATATAAAATATAGCTCATCTACTCATATGAAGTCTCAGTGTGTAAATAAGTTAAATGACCTACTTTGTATTTACTGCATGATCTAGTGTGAATAGGCATTGATCTGTGTAGTCAGTTAAACAGTTCATTTAGTTCATCTACTGTGTTTACCCTGCGTGTGACTGCATTCACTTGCATGTACACTTCTAGAGGACAGTTTGCCTCTGGTGTGTTTAAAGCATGGTACGGTAACTATGACCTAACCATCCATAAATACAATATGGCCAAAAGTTTGACACCTGACCATCACACCATTACGTGCTTGCTGAACATCCCAATTCCAGTTTTGGTCCCCCTTTGCTGTTTTAATAACCTCCACTCTTCTGGGAATGGCTTTCCATTAGAGTTTGGAGTGTGGCTGTGGGGATTGGTGCCTATTCAGCCACAACCGCATTAGTGAGATTAGGCACTGATCTTGGTGTAATGTCCGCATTCCAATTCATCTTAAAGGTGTTCAGTGGGGTTGAAGTCAGGGTTCTGTGTCTGCCACTCAAGTTCTTCCACTCCAACTTTGGCAAACCATGCCTTCATGGACCTTGTTTTTAGTTCCAGTGAAGGGAAATTGTAATGTTACAGCATACAAAGATCCAGCCGTAGATTTTCTGCACTGCTTATCCTTTGCAGGGCTGCAGAGACCCTGAAGCCTTTCCCAGGGGACTTGGGGCATAAGGCAAATGTTACCCTGCAGCTTCTGTCCACTTGCTGTCATTGAGTGTTTCTGATGTTCTATGAAATAAGGGTTTAAATGTGTGGCCTAATTTCAAAAGCAATAATGTACGACTATGATGCCACACAATGCAGAAAACCAATACAAATTATTTAACAAGATCTTGTCTTGCTTTTAATGTCTCACATGAATGTGTCTTTTTCCAACAGACAAACAGCAAGCTGTATCGGACAAGTACAATGGTAAGTTCTCTACATCTTGCATGCACACACGTGCACACACAGAGTACATTACAAAATATGTATTGATCCTATTTTGTATTATAATTGAGTGTGTGTGTTTGCCAAATGTGGTTGCATGTACTTAGAACTATTTAATTTAAAATGGTAGTGTATATAATTTGTCTTCATATACCATGGCCAGGTTAGAGTATTCCCTTACCTAGTATTAAGGATTGTTGGAACATGACAGCAGAGACAACCTCACAAAGTCACATATCTGACAGAAAAAAATACTGGTGTGGTGTGATTTTCGTTTTCTTAATGTATAAGGGCTATTAAATTATTCTATACAATAGAAAATATACTTACTTTAGAAATGTAGTATAAATGTATGTAACTGTATCATGTTTGTGTGTGTGTGTGTGTGTGTGTGTGTGTGTGTCTGAGCTTGATTAAGAAATAAACCTGTTTTAAGGTTAAATAAATTACATGTGAACTGACTTCAGATATATGCATTATGGCAGTATGTAGCACTAGATGTGAGTAAGGAGAAGATGGCATCCCCTCAGGCAACTTTAACTGCCAAAAATAATATAGTTTTTGTGAAGTACATGTACTGATCTCATCACTGCTGCTGGTATTGGCTGTGTAGATAAAGATGGAGTAGGTGCTGAAGGCCAGATTCTCAGCAGTGAGGATGGGACAGTGGTTGAGGACAAAAAGAAATCCAGTCTGCCAAAGAAAGAAAAATCTGTACTTCAAGGGAAGCTCACCAAATTAGCTGTCCAAATTGGGAAAGCAGGTTAGAAATGACAAGTGGTGTGTTAATATTTGGAGGATACTTTTTACTTCTCTGTATCTATTTGTAAGCTCATTGTATTTTACATGAAGTATTATTTTGTTTCACATTTAGCTTTTGAATAGCTGCATGTAAATATTGTAACTCTGAAAGCTTACACTTGTGTTTTACTCACCAGGCCTTTTCATGTCAGCCATCACAGTCATTATCTTGGTGGTGCTCTTTTTGGTGGACACTTTCTATATCCAAGGGCTTCCATGGATTAAAGACTGCACCCCTGTCTATATCCAGTTCTTTGTCAAGTTCTTCATTATTGGAGTCACTGTTTTGGTCGTTGCTGTGCCTGAGGGACTGCCTCTTGCTGTCACCATCTCATTAGCATACTCCGTCAAAGTATGAGTTCAACAGCATGAGCTTAAACCTTGTCCATACAATGTATAGAGCAGATACACTCTAGATATGGCCAAAGGTTTGTGGACACCTGACCATAACACTCGTATGTGCTTTTTGAACATCTCATTTCAGATGTCCAGATTCCCTTTGCTATTATAATAACCTCTACTCCAATGGGAAGGTTTTCCACTAGAATTTGGAGCGTGGATGAGGTCAGGCACTGATCTTGGGCAAGAAGGCCTGGGGCATAGTTTGCATTCCAGTGCACCTCAAAGGTGTTGAGGGAAGGGAAATTGTAATGCTATATAAGTAGACATTCTGTACAATTGTGTGATTTTCTAACTTTGTGGCAACACTTTGGGGAAGGCCCACATATGGGTGTGATTGTGAGGTGTCCACAAACCTTTGGTCATATAGTGTGGTTGTATAAATGGCATTATTAATTTACTTGTAAAAAGAAATAATTTTTTAATGCTAACTTGAAATTATTATACAGCTAAGAATGAGTTATTGTGGTAGTCTCTACATTTGGTTATGGTGCTCTGCAACTGTTCTCTTGATTTGGTCTCAGAAAATGATGAATGATAACAACTTGGTCAGACACTTGGATGCGTGTGAGACGATGGGAAATGCCACTGCCATCTGCTCAGATAAGACGGGCACGTTAACCATGAACAGAATGACTGTGGTGCAGGTGTATGTGGGAGACAGACATTACAGGAGGGTACCTGAACCTGACCTCATTCACAGCAAGATCTTGGATCTACTGATCATTGGCATTAGTGTTAACTGTGCATATACTTCTAAGATCATGGTGAGAAATCGAGGCTAGTACAGTATGCAGTTTGTGATTTATTTTCCAGATTATGTTCTCTTGAAAAGTTAATGTTGAAACTAAAAAGTTGATCAATGTCATGATTGTTGTTTTGTTTAATTTCCATTCTACTAAATACAATTGAATGAAATCTACTCTCAGTACGAAAGATTTTAACTCCAATGTTTGCTGGCTTTCTGTATAAATTTCTGCTTCTGTTTGTGTCTACATTTGTAGCCACCTGAGAAGGAAGGTGGACTACCTCGTCATTTGGGGAACAAAACGGAATGTGCCTTGCTGGGGTTTACGCTTGACTTGGGCCGAGACTACCAAATCATCCGCAAAGAATATCCAGAAGAGAAGCTTTTCAAAGTATACACCTTCAACTCTGGGAGAAAATCAATGAGCACAGTGCTGAAAAATTATGATGGAAGTTACCGGATGTTTAGCAAAGGAGCCTCTGAAATTATCCTGAAGAAGTAGGTTTGCACTTGAGATATTTTGGGCTCAAAACAAGTGGAAATGTGGTTCCAGCACTGTGGATGAATTTGAGTGAAGATTGAAACATTTGGTGTTGTAGCTTATACAACTTCTTGGCGTGATAACATCTGCAGCAGTCTTCCAGCTTCTTACTCACTTATCTTACAATGAGTTTATATACTGTAAAAACACAAACCTACACCTGTTTTGACCTGGTATATGGTACACAAACCAATAGATACGCATATGAGCACCTCAACTAGCATTTGCTGTGTTTGCAGGTGCTGTAAAATCTTAACAGCTAGCGGTGATTCCAAGGTCTTCAAGCCTAGAGATCGAGATGACGTGCTGAATAACGTGATTGAGCCTATGGCTTTAGATGGTTTGAGAACAATCTCCCTGGCCTACAGGGATTTTTCTGCTTCAGAAGGGGAACCAGACTGGGACAATGAGGCTGACATCCTCACAGGCCTCACCTGCATCTGTGTGGTGGGCATTGAAGATCCTGTACGGCCAGAGGTGAGTGCTCATATTACAGGTTTTGTGGTAACTTCCACAGTTACATATTCCGACAATTTTAAATGGATTTGATTGATTGAAAATGATCTTATTCAGACACTGAAAATAACCAGCCATCTTACAAACATGATTCCTCATTACTACTTTTAAGTATGTATATGTTTTTAGTTTCTAACTTGTGGGTGTTTTTACTGACTTAGGTCCCTGATGCCATTAAGAAATGCCAGCGGGCAGGAATCACAGTACGTATGGTCACTGGCGACAACATTAACACTGCCCGCACTATTGCTAATAAGTGTGGCATCCTCAGTCCTGGAGATGACTTCCTTTGCCTTGAGGGCAAAGAATTCAACAGGCGAATACGCAATGAACTAGGAGAGGCAAGTTACCAACACTGCACATACATTTATTAAAAAAAAAAAAAAGTCCTTCAAAACATCTTTATTAAAGTACACCGCATTCTATTATATTTTATGAATTTTACAATTTGTATAAATGAAAAAATCTAGGGTTAGGGTTAGTTTAATTAACTTAATTTGGATATTTATTCCATAAACTCTGACAAATGTAAAACAAGCAGTGTGGGCAAAAAAATACCATATCTACAAAATAAATAAATCAGTAAATAAAAGTATGGCTTTCATCGTGTTTTGTGTCAAACTGCTGTGGTGATATAATAATACATGTCCTCCTTTCAGATTAAACAAGAGCGTATTGACAAGATTTGGCCTAAACTGCGTGTGTTGGCAAGATCTTCTCCCACAGATAAGCATACATTAGTAAAAGGTAAGATTTTGGAACTAGCAAGGTTTGATATTGCAAGTTGTATCCCATTTATAGATGTAAATACTCAATCTAGCAATGCAACTCTTGTGTAATTTACCATCTCAGGTATAATCGATAGCACAGCTGTAGAGCAAAGACAAGTAGTAGCTGTAACAGGAGACGGAACAAATGATGGCCCTGCCTTGAAGAAAGCCGATGTTGGCTTTGCCATGGTATGTGTTTCAAAATGCTATACAGGATTAGAAAAATAAAGAAGGGAAAAAAATAGAGGTATAGAAAAATATATATAATATAATAATACATTGAATAGAAATACATTTTTCAAAACCCTATACAATCTGTGATTGATGTTGTGGCACCATCTGAAAACTCCGTTCTTTGTCATGTCTCTTTAGGGCATTGCTGGAACAGATGTAGCCAAAGAGGCCTCAGACATTATCTTGACAGATGACAACTTCACCAGCATAGTGAAAGCTGTGATGTGGGGACGAAATGTCTATGACAGCATCTCAAAGTTCCTGCAATTTCAACTGACAGTCAATGTAGTGGCTGTAGTCGTGGCATTCACTGGTGCCTGTATCCTACAGGTCAGTTTTTCCACAAAATAGTCCTCCTATACTAGAGGTATTTTTGTGTAGATGGCAGAGATTAGATTCCCCCCCTTCCCCCCCCACAGGACTCTCCACTAAAAGCAGTCCAGATGTTGTGGGTAAACCTGATCATGGACACATTTGCATCACTGGCTCTGGCCACCGAGCCACCCACTGAGGCTTTACTGCTGAGGAAACCCTACGGTCGCAACAAGCCCCTAATCTCCAGAACCATGATGAAGAACATTTTGGGTCATGCTGTATATCAACTCACGATCATCTTTACTCTGTTGTTTGCTGGTGAGAAGTGCATTTTGAGTTAGTTTGTTAGTAGCCATTTTACCGGTGTGAAAAGTGTATATTAGTAAACAAGAGTGTACTGAAACTACTGAAAGTAAAATGGAGGCCAAAAAACAACTGGAATATTTATCCCCTAACAGGAGAGAAGATCTTTGATATTGACAATGGCAGGAATGCTCCTTTACACGCTGCTCCTTCAGAACACTACACAATCGTCTTCAACACCTTTGTCATGATGCAACTCTTCAATGAGTTCAATGCTCGCAAGATCCATGGCGAGAGGAATGTGTTTGATGGCATCTTCAACAACCTGATTTTCTGCTCCATTGTTTTTGGCACATTTGTTATCCAGGTAAAGTAAGAAGTATTGGAGTAAGATAATTTAGTTAGACTGGCCACAGCTAGGATATGGAACAGGGTTACTTTTCCTTCTAATTTATTTCTAAATAAATTGGGTTAGAACCATAAGTCATTCTATCATTAATAACAAGTGCTCTCTTTTGCAGATTGTGATTGTGCAATTTGGTGGAAAGCCCTTCAGTTGTGTAGGACTTAGTATTGAACAGTGGCTTTGGTGTGTCTTTCTTGGCTTTGGGTGCCTTATCTGGGGTCAGGTGAGCCTAGAGACACCTTGTCTTTGTCTCTTTCCTTCTTTGGGGGGTTTTATGGTACTTATTCTTTGTGATATCAATCCACAGCTGATAACCACGATTCCCACAAGTTGGCTGAAGTTCCTGAAGACTGCTGGCCATGGTACCCAGAAGGAGGAGATCCCAGAAGAGGAACTGGAGGAGATGGAGGCACTGGATGAGATCGACCATGCTGAGATGGAAATGAGAAGAGGACAGGTCCTCTGGTGCAGGGGCCTCAACAGAATCCAGACACAAGTAAGTGAGATCTAAACCACTCTAAAAGATAATGGAGAGACATAATACTTGTTTTTCATTCCCAATCTAGATGAAATATTTCAGTTGTAGGTGGTCCATAGATAAATCACATATTTGCTTTATTTTCTACTTGTTTTGTGTTTGTTTGTTTTTTCTTTTAAGATTCGTGTGGTAAATGCCTTCCGGGAAGCCTTGTCCCCTTATGAAGGCTTGGAAACTCCAGAATCTAGAAGCTCCATCCACAACTTCATGACCCACCCAGAGTTCCGCATTGAAGACTCTGATCTAGCTATTCCCCTAATTGATGAAACAGAGTCTGAGGAAGATGGACCAAGAAAACGCAGTTTTGTACCATCAGCCATTCCTTCTGGCATATCTTCACCTAACCAGAACAATAATTCTGCCAACAGCAGAACATTTCATCACTACAAGGACTTAAAGACCATTCCTCAAACCCCTGGTAGTCCCATGCACAGCCTGGAGACATCACTGTGATTTTACTCATGCTACAAATCCTGCTAAGATCACATCTTTACCAACCATGCTATTACCATGTCAACAAAGAGCACAATCAGGAGATCTGGTGAATGTGATTTCTTCATGTACGACATTCCTGGATCAAAATCCCTTTGTTGTTACTAAAAAATTATTTATCTAATCACTGCCTAATGTAATAAGGGTGTGCCTTTTACTCCTCACTTGAGCATTTATCCCAAATATATTGCAACTCTGTATTTCAGTTCATAACAGTTTACATGAATCCATAATGAAACCTGAAGCTGCACCACTTTTATCATATTTTGGTAGATGTGTGGTCTGCAACACTAAGTACTGGAGAACTTAGCTGAACTAACCTTAACAAAATACTGAATGCTTATACAGGTTTCAGTGAATATTATCAGTTGTTTTTTTTTTTTTAACAAATAAACAATATTGATTACATTTATTCAGTGCAGAGCTAGACAGTAACTTTCTTCTGGAACCCGAAAAAAATGTCTGGATGGCATTTTCAAGAGAAAAAAAGAATTGGAAGGTGGGTGTGAGTTTAATGTGATTGAGTAAAATAAATTTTCTAAAAACAACAAGGTGATGTTGGTCAACAACACATTTGAAGAAATCATGTTCACAGAGGAGGCAACTGGGTGTTCTTGTAGTGAAATGGAGATTTCTGTCTGGATATATTTGGTCTGAAAATGTAGTTAATCTTTTGATTTGTTTGTAAATATTTTCATCCAAGGGGATCTATTTAAAAAAAAAAAAAAGATGATTTCTGGTTAATGCATTTTCCTCCAGACAATTTTTTCAGTGATTGACATTGGATTAAGAGTTCAACCCAAATTGCTTATTCCCCTGTGTGTTTTTTTTTTTTTTTTAATTAAACATTTTGACATATGATGAATTTGGTGTTTATATTATAGTTGAAATTTACATGCTTTACTGTTTACATGCTTTTGGAGAATCTCACCTTGCATGAACTTGGGATACAAATGAGGTTTAAACATGGTTGCTGCTGTATCTGTATGTGAGCTTTTT